>JASKGN010017208.1:0-15698 GCA_030556245.1 Falagria sp. GC000072 | reverse complement strand
TTTGTTTTTACCTAAATTTGACATTTTGGCACTTTTTCTTACCTAATTTTAAGTTTTTTCTTACCTATTTAGGTACCTAAAACGACACTTGTTTTTACCTAAAAATCCGGTCTCTAGTGATATATGATGAATTTGTTACAATATTTGATAAATCCGCAAGCATCCTCCTCTTCATTTACTCTCATTTTCCTGGACTTGTATGCGCGCATAAGTTTTCGCAATATGCTCATGGGAATTGTTTCGTTTTCATTTTTCAAGTTGTGGCATGGCAAGGCAAATCCACCCCCCAATCATGCTGGATTTATCTTTTTCACAACGCGCCGTCGCATTCATCCTTCGAGCGCAAAACGATGTAAGAAATGATATAATAATCTGGTAAACCTTTTCCGGCAATTATATCCTTCCAACAATTACATTTGTCTTGTTGCGCGAATAGTTAATGAGGCGCAATGAGATGGGACGGATGCGACAGTGACAGTTTCTATTTTCCAAGTGACAGCAGCAAATCTGCTTAAATCTTTAACAGCCAAGACGAAGAAATGCACGTTGCCTGACAGCCATGCTTGATATGAAGTTGATGCGGTGTCACGTGCATACATATTCGGCTTCGGCCATGCCACACTTCTCGAGATGATATGTATCTCTTAACTTCTCTAATTTTGCATTGCGGATGTTTCCCAGACTAAGTTTATTATGAACTTCCGAAGCCTTATATTGCGAAACCTTAGTTTTTAATATGTGGGTGACATCGATTTCTTTATCAGTGCATATGTTTTATTTCGATTAAAGTAGGTTGTGTTTTTATCATTGGTGTAACAGACCTAAGGGCACCAGAAAAGTGTTCTGAGTATAAAAGGTGAGGAGCACCAAATTTCTGAGAACGGCCCCAATTTGGCACAAGCTAAAATTGAACTAGTCTGGAAGTAGCTTCCAGCCAAATTAGCAACACCCTAAAACAATTGGAATTTTACTTTACACAAGGGTACTGTGCACCTTTTTACGTTGGCGATATACTAATTTAGAAATCAAAATCTACATTTTTAAGATCTCTTTTGATGAAGTAGATATAGAACAGCAAAAACAAAGTTTGGGAAACACTGGAATGTGAGTAGTATGCAATGAAGAGAATATACACGAGAGGTGCATGGAATATTATTTATGGACCTTTCTGGGGGCGATTTGACAGGATGCTCAAATTAATGAATGGTTATGTGGTGGGCAGCGGGACGCTTGATACAATTACGAAGCCACGAGGGATGCGACACATATAAATTTCGAGTTAATTCTCAGCAGCACAGAGGAGCGAGTCACGCGGAAAATGGTGACATCTTAAAAATAGGTATGTAGAACATGAAATTGGTGGCAGCGTAGCGTTGCTGCAACTGCCACCGCCGCCGCCGCCGATACGATTTGCCATTGCTCAACACAGAAGTAGATCGACATAGACAGTGGCGGTTTGCTTTGCTTTTCAATTGCTATGCAGAAGCGTCGAAAGTTGGCAAACTTTTATTGTCTCCGCGTGTCCCTTGGCAATTCATTATTATTTTTCTTATTGTTATTCATATTTCGTTGGTGCAACTTTTCACTTTTGCAACTTTCATCTCGACATCGTCATTGTTGGCATGCGATTGTTTTCGACTAACGTGTTTTCCAATGCACTCTTTTTATCGCCGATTTCTTCATTTCCCAGCTTCTTATTGAAATTCACAATGGATGTGTGTTCAAACTCGAGTCTACGAGCTGAAAACTTTCGTCGATATAATGCACGTATAGACAAAATGCAAACAACTACAGGCAAAGTGCAATAAAACTTTACAAACACATATTAAATAGAATACGTTAGGAAATGAAATGAAATGTTGTAGAAGCGGAATTGTTCTTCGCTCTTCTTTGCGCCGTTCCGATCTGATGAGAGCACGAGTGCAACGGTGAAGATGCTGCCTTCAGATGCACTATTTTACGACTCTTTTTCTCTTCATGCCTCATTCCGAAATAAAAATATAAATTGTAACGGAATTGCACTCGATTTGCACACTCGGAAAAAGCAAAGGAAACGGAAGGATCCTTTAATTAAAGATAATTTGTGTACATGCTTTTCTAGGGAACTCTAATAAAAACAAGCAGCCTTGTCAAGTCAACTCATGCCATGCAAACTTTGAGACAAAACCAGTAATTTTATTTCATATGAAGCAAGGGAATAATTCCGCTTCATTTTTATTTTCATTTTTATTTAGATTGTTAATGTCAACTCATTTTCCGTTGGCCAATATAGGAATTTAAAGCTTTAGCGGAATTGAGTCATGACCACATGCAAATTCATAATTTGGCGACTTCTTAATTCTGCGGAAGTTTTAACGATTTATAACATATTGCAATGTTTTATTCGCTCGTAAATTGTGCTCGAATCAAGTAATAAAACAAGCTCAGTGACCCACCAGGCTCGAGGTTATATAACAGGACGAATTACAAAATGGAAAGGACATTCCCGTTCGTGCTCATGATTACCAACAATTTCTATTTCGTCGAATGATCGACCACTGGAATAAAAACTTAATTTCGTTCTTGTTTCACTTCTTTCTGCTCGTTGCTGGTTTCCTTGTTCTTGTTGCTTTTCCGTGTTTTCATTTGCCCACACTTTGCCGACATTTTTGCGTGTTTATTACAATTATACTGCCAGTTGCTTGACTCTCGACTTTTTATAACGCATTATATCTTGTAAGTCGTGTTCAATTGAATCATATACGCAAATTTCAGATTGCCATTTTTGCCGATTAGATAAGCTACAAACAGCGTCAAGGCGTTGCTTTTTTTTTTGTTTGCAAACACACAAATCTGAAAATGTTTACATTGTATATAAATGCAACGCTCAATTGAAAATGTATAATGATGACGTTAAAATATGAATACTCACGTCGGCTCATGTCAGTCAATACGATGATGAGGAGACACATTGGCATCCTGCCTTTTCATAATATGCTAATCAGAAAAGGAACTGACGATGAAACACTCAGCAAATCAGAATAACTATGAAAAATGCTCCTGAAAAAAACTAAACAATAAAACATTTAATTCCGGCTTAATTGAATGAAGCCTCCAGTTTGCACCGCGAGGTAATAGGATCACAATAGTCCTGCGTTTCCTTTTTGTCGGTGTGTGCGTGTCACGTATCGTTGTTGGCTGCGTTAATTGAAAGCTTCCGGTTTCGCTGCTAATGCAGAGAATAACTACACAACTTTACAAAAGACATAAGTATGGCATTCAAGAAGAGCCGAGAAGCAGCAAAAGTTAGCAAGGACTAGAAAAGAGGAGCATCTTTACAAATAGCGAATGGAACAGAATGAAGAGATTAATATAAACATTGCGCGACGGGGATGTAAAAGGGGATGAAAACTAACTTTACATTTTAACCAGCTATTCATTGCTTTTGTATATCAGTTACCAACGCGACCGCGACGGTTGGAATAACTGTTACAAGTTTTCGAACTAGGATGAAGTTTAGAATATGAAATTTAATCTTCTCATTTTTATCCAACGATGAGTGTTATTCAGCAAACCGCCAATTGAAATTTATTCATATGATTCATACATTTATTCATGTTTGTTTCATTTCTATTGGTATTTCGTCCTTTCTATTTGTGTTCGTTTCTTCATCGCGCGGTTATCCTTACGTTACCCTTGTTTTAGATTTGTTCTACAACCTTCTTCATTTGAAATTTGGTTATGGTTAAATGGTTAAATGCAAATTACATTTTTAAATTCCCTGTTTCTTTAATATTTTCATATTTTATTCTCTGCCAGTTTATTGTTTAATATTGCGATTGACATCAAAGCATCTGCAAAAATGTTTATTTGCTCAAGGGAATAATGCACATTGCGGTTATTCATTTTCACATCACGTATGTGCTCCCGAAAAAGTGTTTATTTTAGGTCCTGTGGTGTCATATATCAATATGTGATTCTAGGACTATGTACATAGTAGCTGAACGTGAGATCTAATAATCATAAAAATGTGAAACTTTAGTGGTATCTTTCAATATTTTGATTTAAACCCTTTTCTATCAATACTCGGCAGACAGAGGCCACGATAAGAAATCTCTTGCTATAAATATGCTTAAAAACCAGCATTCTTATTTTTTAATATTTCAAGTCAGACAACCGCCACAAGTCTAGGTGGCGTTGAATGAAAAGAGGCGGCGAACTCGACGAAACACGCGCGCGATCAGTTTGTCGCCGTTGCGTTGGAGGAGCGTTGGTTTAGTCATTCTTCCGGGGTGCTGCTGTTCGAATACATTGCAGACTTTCCTAACGCTCGAAGCACGTGCTTTACACAACTTCCACATTTTCAAAAGCTCTGCAAACATAAACAAAACTTCACTGTGCTTCAATCTGAAATTGCACTTGTATTTAATTAATATTCTTCAATATTAAATTCCATTGTTCAATTTAGAAATGAATTAAACAATAATAGCTAATGTTTATTATACTGATTTTATTACAATTTTTCTAAAATCCATAAACATTTAATTAGTAAGAAACACACTATGACATTATGAATATTGTGCTTGTAATAAAAAAGCGATGCTTTAACATCTACACAGCGCTTCTAATCACATGTAAGTAAAAATTATTTTTATCAATTAAAGTGTAAAGTTATAATGTGAAATTATTTTTTATGCTTGTATTCTGTACATATTTATTTTATATTGTTTTAAACGCACTTTTTACTTGTTGTGTTTACTATTTACTAAAGCACAACGCGAAATTAAATCTCGAAAACATTGGTGAAATTTTCAACTTTAGCTACGTTATAAATAACAAGTCTTGTAGCTTTGTTTAGCTTTGATTCGCTTCCTCGCAGCAGCAACATCACCACCAAAATTTGCATTTAAATTTGTACTAAACACTGTTTCCTGTGCGATGTCATTGTGCTATTTTGTTTAATAACTCGCTATGAACGCAACTAAGTGCCTTTAATCAAATTAGCACGCTATTAATTTTACTGTATAGGTATTATACGTTGCATTCTCAGTGTCATGTATACTACCAGTTTTGAAATTGTTTGAAATTGAATTTTAAGAAGTTATTTCTAAAGGCCCTGGAGTGGTTTTTCATAATTTGGACCATAACTCTGCAAAATTTGCATTTTTGTAATTTTATAATTCTCTTATAGAAACATAAGAGAAAAGGAGTTTTGGTTTCCATGGTAATTTTACTAAATCTATTCCAAACACTATTTCCAAAAGAAAGAAAAACTAAATTCATTGCAACCAGCATCGGTAAGCAGCTTAAAAGCATTCATAACTTGCCCTGAAATATGTATAGACATGCGACAAATATAAGAGAAAACATAAAGGATGACAAAATATTACAAATAAAAATGAACGCCAATACGCAACCCTTTCTTTTCCTCACTAGCACGACACAGCTTCGTTGCTAGTTGATGCTAATAACAGTTGAATGTCTTTTACCAAATTAGTACAATGCCCATTAAAGCCGCATCCCTTTTGCACTTTAAAGCACTCTATATTTTCATATGTGGTTTGCAACAATTAAAGTCTTTACTGTCTGCCTCGACGTTGCCTTTGCTCGTGTTCCAAGTTTCGTTTCTACTCTTGATTCTCTCAATGTTGCATTGGGACTTAACTTATGACCAAGTTACCAACCACCGACTTATAACTTCGCCTGTATTCTCGTCCCCATTGCCATACAGGTTGTCCTAGCAATCGGCCGCATTCGCTCCCTGAACATCCTATCTAATATGGGCTAACTAAGTTAGCAACATAAATTTCCATCAAGCCCGAAGTGAATAAGAAATTGTTGAAAATACATATGGGACAATCGAGTACATATGGGCTTGTCGATTTAGTCGGCGGCGGCGTTCGAATCCTGTCGAGGGCAATTGTGCATATTTTGATTTTGCTCGTATGGACTGAGTTCGCTCGTTATGCGAGGCGTAACGAGGTCCTTATAGGAATCTGCTTCTGACGGCGTTCGTTCTGCTTCTTTTCCAAAAGTGACAAATACCCCAAGTGACATTCACATATGTATCTAGGCATAATAAATATGGAAATGTTTATAGATGAGGTAAACAGCATTAAAAATGTACATTAGTCCTTATTCACTATGTATTAACTTGGAAAAACGACCAATGTATTTTCATACCTGATGCGTTAAACGTTAACAACAAACACAAATTGCCTGTTATTAATTTTTTGTAAGGGGTGCGACGCGCGACGCGACAAGAAAAAGTAGACGCTCTAATGGTAAACAATTAATAAAGGTGGCAGTACAGCTAAGTGTTACATTATAAATGCTGCCAAAGAAAAGTTGGATCAAAACAAAAACGCATATTTTGTTTACAGTTAGTATTCGTAAGGGATGACATACTTTGACGCACCTTGTATAAACAGTGCTGTGCTTTCAACAATTCACCTCCTCAGAGAGACTTAACCCTTTTGCCTTTTGCTCAACTAATATTCTCAAGAGACCCATCAACCACGTCCGAAGTCCACGCAAGGAACAGAGCCGAAAGGCTAACGGAGCACAGAAGTGTTAATTACGTTTAATAATATTTATCACTCCCTTTATGGTTGGTCCACAGATATATGCGGCGAGCGGAAGAAATACTACGTTAAGGCGCATAAATTTCCAGATCTTAGACGCTCGCGCCCCCGTCGTGTTTAAACAAATAGTAAATAATGTAAGCTAAGCTAAGCTCGTAGAAAATTCGAAATTTCGTGGGGAGCACAAGAGCCTTTTCAAGTTTTCCACCACGCGTAACTTTTTTTATTTTATATTTTTCATTGAGGTGTATGCGTATAAATTTTAAAGCTGTAAGTAGTCCGTGTTGACAGTGCTTGGAAATGAAAACAACAACAAAAACATGAAGATATAATGAAAAGGTAAATCTTACCTACTTGCGGTGGAAACCCATGAGAGGGGTATAATAAGAGCGGCGCGAAGCAAATGAATGACACTGAATAAAATGCGAATGACAGCGCCACACAAAAAACATAAAATTGCTTTTAAAGTAAAAGTATTTCGATATAACCGTATAAATGAAAATTGAATATTTTATATAGTGCTTTTTTCCTGTTTGACCATTAAAAACTTATAATATCTGCGAGTTGACGAAACAAAGCGGAAAAACTCTACAGGACATTATGCATTTTGGGAATTCTGCCACCGTCATAGTCTGCTATATCGATTTTGTATCCGCGGATATAAATAGTCCCTTTATAATAGTAAATTTTTACAACAAGCTTGAACGCTTAATTATTGCGAATAATAGTTATTGTAATAGCAATAATGCTTGCATGGATTAAAAGGAAAATCTTGTTTTGCACATATGAACGAATCGCAGCAAATGTAATGCAACGCGGGTAATTGGCAATTTTTAAAATTCGACAAACAATACAACGCATACACACAATGAACGCCACATTTGGAATATTTATTGATCCCATATCGGATTACTCTTTTCTCCTTGTTTGCTTTCTATACTATAAATAATAAACGTCTATCTATTAACATGAAAAATTAATGATGAGATTATTTTTAATGAATATTTTACTTCACATTTAATACATTACTCGTAAATAATTTGAATAATATTTTGCGTCCTCTAAAAGTTCCTCCCGTCTGCGTCCATCCAAATTTCACATAACATGAAAGTGCTCCAGATAAACTGAATGAATGTATGAGTATGATATGGAGAGCTGGAATTCATTAGAAAATATGTGCACTTTTTGGCTTGGATGTATGTTGTGCAACTTTCCTACAGTCATCTACATATTTCTAATTAACTCTAGAAAGATTATGATTATACAGATACTCCATAATATTTAGTTTATATTTGTATTTTCTGAACTGTATTGAACTGTATTTTGAATATGAATAATTCATGGAATTTTATTCATTTTAACGAAGCTTTTATGCTTAAGATAATATTGTAAAGACTTTCCATTGGTTGGTTTACAAATTAGAGTAAATTTTCAATGAAAAACTGATATTCTAGGATAACCTTACCAAGTTATCAACATTCTATATTATCAAAACATTATTCGTGTGCCTGTTTTTTAGTTTGTAAACATTTTTTGGTCCAAATTAGTACAGAACCTAGCACGCCTTTAGACTTACAATTTTGAATTATCCAAATTCTAGAAATGACCAGCCATATTTTTAGATATTTCACATATGCCCTTTGTGCATTTGTTATCATTTAAGTTAATTAAATAAAAGATACTTATGTCTTATCGCAGGTGGCTAGCTTTAGCATGATCATAAAGCGAAGTAACGTAGCGTGTAAAATGTGTGAAAGTAGAGTAATGGCAAGACGAGAGAACAAAGTTGTAGTTCACATGTATCTCGGGACGTGCGAGTGGAAACAGCAATTAGGAAAACTGTTAGTTTGATGGAATTTAAAACAGCCAACATAATAAACTATTGGTAGTAGAAATCATCACAATACAAAACAATAGTCTACAAGTTGTGATTATCTATCATCTCTTAGAAGTTCGGGCGAACAAATGATGATTATGATTACGATTTAGCATGCTAAGAAGATATGATTGAATTGGACCGGGAGCAAGTATCTCAATGAAATTTTTACTCGGGATAAACGGTCGTGAATTATTTAGGTACTTAGAACATATGCTGGTTGTCTCTTTCTGTTGTTTTAACATTTGCTGTAGATGCGTTAAATTAAATTAGGCTACAGAGGACGAAAATGTAAAAGCGAGGACGAATGAAGAGGGGATCGGAAATTTATGTGACCACTTAGCGGGTCCTACTTGTGTTCGTCCTCCATTCGTGACACGCGACACATCGGAAAAGCTTTTATCCATTTATCCGTTTTATCTACTAACGACGAACACAACATATTCTTGTCATCCAGATTATTTTTGCTTTTCATTTGGCGCGAGTCACTTCAGCAACAGCGCCGATTGAAACAGATTGGAAATTGATATATATATCGATATTAAAGAGGTTTCCGTTCCTCTTTCCACTTGCCTCGCCACCAAACCACATTATCGGCCGCAAGTTGCTCCCATGCCGCAAAAAACACAATTAAATTTCAGTTTCGAATCGTTTCCCTTTTTTTCATTTTCTACTTGCCTGCTCCGGTCTGCTTCGGCATCGCTTACGTCGGCAGCGTATAACAAATCCAATTAACAATTAGTAACTGTCGAACTTATTGTCATTGTTCCGTTTATTTTCGGCGGGGTGCACAAAAACAAGCAATAAAAAGTGGAACGTGCGCCGAATCGCCGACGAAGTCGCGCGGGCACGAAGAAAGCACAATTACGGCCGTGGTGGAAACACCAAAAAGTTGAAAAGTTTGCGCGAAATCAAGATAGAAGCTGAAGAATGAAGTGTCACACTCTGCGCGCTACGTCCAACTTGTGAGAAATTGTGCTGTTCAGTTTAATGTAATCTGCCTTGCTGAAAGGTGTAATGTAATCATTCGTTAGCGCGCCCCTTTCGCACTTAATTATTTCGCCGATAAAGTTAACGCTGGACGCGAAAAACTAATTTTGGCTCATTAAATCCGCACTCAGCTCGGGCGAGACCTAAGTAAAAATGCACTATTTGAAGCATTTTAATTAAACAATGGAAATTAATAGGTTGACATCCGGTATCCATTAGTGCATAGGAATTGCGAATGGAAATTGTTAAGAATGTTCAAGATAACGAAACTTCACTACCGCTGAGTATTTTTTTTCTTTTAATCGTGTTGTATTCTGCTAGAGGGAAAATTAAAATAATAAAAACATAAAGATATTAGTCGTATATGGTACGGGCGTGGTGGGCACAGCCAAGGAAAAATGAAGAAAAGGAAATTGCTAAGCCCGCCACCGCAGTCGGCGAATTAAAGTACAATTCGTCACCAAACTTTATCTATTATCTTTGTGTTCGCGTACTTACTAGGTATATTCGGCGTTTCAATGCTAACGCTTCCATTCCGCCTTAATTTTCACGTTTGCCCTTCAGAGTTTTCGCAACTTTTCCAAGTGGAAATATAAAACTACGTAAATTGTAATATTTTCACGTTGGACGCTGGGTTTATTCTCAAGCTCTCGAACTTCTTCTGCAAAATGCGAAATAAATTGCAGATTTGAGTGCAAATTGTAAAAATTATACTAGGCTTTCGTGGCTAATATAAGGTTCATCTAGCTGTAAAATTTCGATGATGAATGCGTTCAACACTTTTTTCGACCAGTCACAAATTTTGTCCAGAGTAATTACTAAAAACTTAGCTAAGTCAAGCTAAAGAATACTTAGAGAATTCTAAGGCTAAACAATTGAACAACTTGTCATTTAGTTTTATTTATATTTATGTATTAAATCACCCACACGAACATTACACATTATTCTCCGAGTAAACATATTGGCAAACAGAAGAATGAACCCATGCGTGAATAATCTTATCCTATTCGGTTTTCCACTCGAAATAACAATCAGTGAACGACGCCTCTGAACATTCATTAATATCATATAACCCTGATGCGATGTATTTGTTCATTTTTCTTATAGCCATTAAAATAATGTTTGTGCTGCCAAGAAAAATAGATTAGCATAGCTCTTGTCGATCTAAGGGTGATGATAAACAGACAAAAGTTTATCTTAACTGTAGAAAAATCAGAATTACATTAAACATTTATAGATACTACGTAGTCGAGAGTTAAAGTGAAAATTTACATAATTTTATACACTATAATTAAATTCCGCATTAATTAAACGACGTTAATAAAATTTTGCCCAGTGCACATCATAGTTTAATGTACTTTCTACTCTACTAGTCTATTTTTCCCACTCTGTCTATATTTTCAACAACTTCTAGTATTAATTAGTAGCCATTCCAATTTATTCTTGTTGCATCAAGTACTTTGGCCATCTACATATACCTAATGGTGGATTTATAAAACTTTAAATGGCGCTCTTTTTATATGCTAGAAGCAAAGGGAAATTACATTTACGAGATTTGAAACATCTTTTCAAAGATCAACAAAAAAAGTCCGTAAACATAAATATATGAAATTAAACTTTCAAATGTTTATTAAATAATCTGACGCTAATTCGTTATCGTCCAAATTTGTTCAATATTAAATTCATTTCCGCTTTTCTATACCCTTCCATTTATGAAAGCGTTGAGAGCATTTCTGCTTTTTCAGTTAACCTGCCAAATACATGAATAAATAATAATCTCCAGCATATCAGTTTAATTAAAAAATGTTTAAATATTGATGTAATTTACATTTGACTCTGATGATTGATTAATACTATGTATTATTTATCTAATGTTCTATATGTTTGGATTTGCAGTGATAACGTCCTGCGTGCGTGCCGTCCACAACTGCGATCACGAGAACCTTGTCCAATGCGCTCGCCCGTTATCCTTCATCACCGAGTCAGGACTAACCTTCGTTTCCAGCCGCACGGATTTGGAGAAGATCTGCCCGTGAGTAATCGTCGATTTGACGCAATCAGACAATCGGCACGCGACTCGCGGTAATCGCTTTAAAGGCATTCCTTGATCGGTATGCCATCCTCGTCGTCTCCCTGCTAACTCTTTATCAACTTTTGTTCTGATAAATTATTCATATATTTAAACCCCACTTTCGTGCCACTTTCTTCTATAGACTGCAGGAAGCTCAATAAAAATTAGTTTGCATTTTTCGCATGCATGATATTAATATTATCAAAGTTATAAAAACTTTCTAAAAGCAACCGGCCAGGTATCTCTATTTTATAACAATCATGCACGATAAAATACTTTAGGATCCGAAAGCGTATTGATTGTTGTTAAATATGCTAGAAATTGACTTACGAACTTCTACTTTTACAGGGACTTAAAAGATGCTCTTAAATGCATTCATTCATATACAAGGATGTGTATGAATCTACATCATCGCAAGCACTTCCAACAATTGTTTCATGGTACCAGTTCAACAGTTCATGAATTGTGTGATAATTCAACGTATCAAGAAGGTAATGCTGTACTTTTTTTAAATATGAAATATAAAATAAGATATCTCTGGCCATATACCCTTTTCGAATTCAATGTATTAATATCCTTAATATTTGATGATTCAAATATAATTTTGCCAAGTGTTGTTACAAACGCAAGTGGCATAAAATATTTTGTTGTATACTCAAAGAACAACATATATATTATATTTATAAATGACTCTCGTGAAGCAGCTATTCGAGTATGCAAATTTATATTTTTTATTACATCTCGTGAGTAGCGCGACGTTCACTCGCGCGGAAACATTATTTCGGCCGAAAAAGTTACTCTATCATCATAAAAACGACTCCCACCCGACGTGTAAGTTTACACATTGGCTGTGAAGTGATATATTTTCTTATTTCCCCCCTGCCTAACCATCTTAATAATGTGTTATGAACCGCAATATACACAATATTTACAATTCAGGATTCCAATTTACATTTTTACTATTGCTTCGTCAAAACTGAAAAGGTCACTAAGATTTAACCCACATCCTGTTTCCTACTGCTTAATTTCCTTTTGTTTATAAACTTTGTGTTAGCTGATCTTTAAAAGTAACTGTCAAAGGAAATTAAATTATACAATATTTTTTATTTTAGAATATCTCAAATATGTCCCGTGCATGATGCAAGTAGCAGACGAAAATCAAATTTGTTTTGATCGTTATTCACGGGCTATGAAGGAAATTCAAAAGAAACCACAAGAAACTGTTGAGGACAATGCCAATCCTAATAATGAAGGTGGAATAGATCTCCAACCAAAGACAAAAAGGGAAGCTGCTGATGAAGGAATTAAAAATGTTTGTTGGTAAGTAGTTTTTGTTTTGTATTAAGGTGGGCTTCAAAATATTCATAAATTTCAATTTTCCTTTTTCTCCAACGAGTACTTCAACAAGCATTACTTCAAATTACATGCAACTGTTTTGAAATTAAAAAACTTTTTTGTTCTCATAAAAATACAACCTCACTTACATTTCCTCAATTGTATAATGCAAGTCAGAAGTTGCTAGTCAAAATTTTGAAGCCAAACGAAGCCGCAAACAACATTTTCCACTCTTGCAACGTTAATAAGTTTAAATTATTTTAGCACCTTTCAAGAATACGTCCACTGTTCTACGCACACAACTAGACAGGCGTGTGGAACTGAAGCTGCTGAGTTCAGCCGGAACTTCCTGGATCGCATGTCATCCTCCATGATCAAGGTACAAAGTTCGGACAACAATCAATTAATTACCTACCCGTGTGACTCTAATTAAGTGTCTGTTAATCTTTTCACTTATTTAGTCGTACCTCAACACGTTAACAAATCCATCAAGATTTACAAGTTTTCGGTCTATTTTACTCCCTTGTGCTTTGATGATTAATTAGTGCCATCAATATTTGATCGATTTTCCTCTCGGCAATGGACATATCTTGCGATAAGGCACTTGCAATACAGTAGTAGCTGGTTGATGCTCTATAATCCTCGGGTCTGCGACCGCCCGCTAATAAATGGATTAAACGACTTTGTTCGTTGGTGGCAAGCGAGAGAGAGGCTCAGGTTCACCCTCCTGACGTTTATAGCCATGTTTATTGTCCATTGTCGAACTGCAAATTATTGTTGCAGAGTCGCATCTTGCAATTCGTTTATTTTAAACGGCAACATCCTTAAGTCGTCCTGGTTACTTTTTTATGCATTTCCCGCTCGGTCAGTGGTTCATTTCCCTTGAGATATTATTCCAATGTCGGCAGGGACTTAATCAGTGCGGTTATTAACTTTAGCACAAGCCAATCCTGTACGATTGTCGTTTCTTGCTTGATACCTTTCATTAGCAAAGGTTTCCCTTTTCTTCGCTTTTCAGTTGCGCCCGTCTGCCAATACCACGCTTTAATACTAAGCCTCTTAGTGCTCTTTTCCATTGCATGCTACAAATTTAATTATTTCAATTACACAACACCGAATGTAATAAAACTACATACAACTCAACGACTTCGCTCACTTACAATACACGTCTTATTAATTTCTTTGTTGCCGCTTTAGGGTTTTGTTTTGTTTGCTTTTTACATTGTTATTGCCTTATATATACTGGTAGTGGTAGTTAAATCCAAAATAAATAATGCTATTCCATCTTATTTGCAGATGCACTGCTCAGAATATGGTGGAATTGAATGCGGACTGACATCCAGTGCGACAAATTGGATATCAAGATTTTTAATCACACAGATCATTTGCCTTCGGCTTGTAATCATTTCAGTCTACAATTAAAAAGAATCCGACTTTCTCCTAGAACTATGTATATCACATTTATTTTAGTTTCTAATATAATTATAAGCTTAATATAATACTTCTTGTAACAAACAAGAAGGAAGTATTTTGTTAAATACTCAGCACTGTGGCTTTGACAGATTTATGTAGTATACAAGAAGGAAATTATTGCATATCAATTATATTATTACCCATATCAAATGAACTTGATGTATCAAAAGATTTAAGTATGAATGCACGTTAAACTATGTAGAGTATTTACTAAATGTATAGCTAGATTGATTGTTCTTTATAATAATCTACAATTGTTTTTATTTTCATAACAAATAGTTAAAGTTGTCAATTTATCGTGCTAAAGTATTAAGCAGTATTCATGTAGTTCCTCAATTAACGGATAATAATAACTTAATTTTGCTCAATTGAATTAAAACAATTTCTGTGTATTGTTAGTAATTAATATGCAATTATGTTGGTGTTAATAGTATTTTAATATTTCTTAAGTGACATATACATATGAAAATTAATGAAATACTTTCTCAAATTACATACAAGTGTACACAGAAAAAAATATCTAAGAGATTTGAATTAACAGCTTATTAAATTGCGTTTGAATATGTAATAATATGCTGAAAGATGAGAAAAATCATAATTCGTTACCATTTCTTGGTGAATCTGTACATAATAAAGATCCCAGAAAATAGTAAGTGATTTTACAGATATAGCAATAATAATTTAAAAGTATGAATAAATGATGGTTAGTGCTCATGTTTTTTGGTAACCAGGCATAATAAGTTAAAGAATTTAAATTTATTTTAAGTTATTTAATTTATTTGTTACTTCAATTGATTATAGATACATTTGATTATAATCAGCTGAGGTTTTACATTATGATGTAATTATAGTGTAATTATTAATTAATTTGTATTTTAAATTGTTCAAATATTTAACAAATGTGATATACATAAGTTATGGAACTACCGAATAGTCGTAAGGTATGTTTTCTTGGCGTATTGTTGGCGTATTGTTGGCGTACATGTGTTATTCATGCTTGTATATTCTCAGGTATTTATTCTCAAATATCAATGCAAACGATATATATCTTCAGCTTGAGTGAAAGTATTTACATTGAAGTTATTCAAACGTTCTTCCGGAGTATTAACAGCTCAAAGGATATCTTAATAATGCATGCCTAGCATATCTGAGAGTAAGTTGCATCTTTATTGATTATATTAGCAATCAACCAGGGTTTTGTTGATTGTAGGGTATTGCTGAATGAAAATTTCATGTGTTACAGGATTTTTAAAACTGGCGCCTTGAAGTGTGGAATCAGTAATGGATTCTTTATGCAACACTACCAGATGAACATCAATAATATCAGCATAAAGGGATTACAGGTACAATTTACTTATTTGCATGATTTTATAATAACATTACTAATCTA
>JASKGN010017191.1:0-24697 GCA_030556245.1 Falagria sp. GC000072 | reverse complement strand
TTATTGGAAGTACAGACTTGTAGTTTGTAGTATACTTAGAGATAAAAATGAGTATACACATGTGCAAAACGTGCATAATGCAATAAGGCGTTATCCTGTTACACCGTCTTTACCTTAATGACATTAGGAGCAAGGATAAAAGGCATGAGAAAGAAAGTGCGATTACCTTACTTTCATGTTACATCTTAAGGTAAATGGAAAAAGTGTGCAATGTGATGTAAAAGTGGCCCCACGCCCTGCCATACTAATCCTTCGTTAGACGCAATAATAGATGCTGTTCCTTGCTTGTTACTGGAAGAAAAAGGATATTAGGACTTCTGCAAGACACCTGTCGATGCTTTTTTCTTTCAAGCCTTAAGTGCAATAGGCAATTCAAGATGAATCTTTATCTTAATTTTATTCTTCTCTGTCTACAAGGGATTCAATTGTTTTATTTTGGAATTTAATTCTCCGGTCCTTAATTATTTTAACTCTTACATCCCCACGGTCTCTCTAATCATCTCTGCCAGAAGCTGCACCTTTTTATATAATTTTTCGTTTGTTGTTTTCACCTTTAATTTCCTCAGCGTATTAATTCCCGTCGCTATCCTCTTCTTTGCTTTTGATCCTTCCCTAGTGACATCTAATTGCCTGAAATTTACAAATTTTATTTTCTGCAAACGAAGGAATTAATCTTAATCGCGATTCTGCTGTTCGAACACCAGAAAATCTAATAAAAGCCTTGTAATTCTAATTTCGTCTGAGAGGAAGGAAACACTGAACAAGTGCTAAATAGCTCTGGAGTAAAGTAAAGGAATTTCTTGGCTCCTTGGGGATACAGCAAAATATCCGCTAATTGGCTTCAGCTTGCATGACTTAAGTCTACTACTGACAGTTCTCTATCATAATAAATTTATTCTTAACTAGACATGTAAAGAATCTATTTAAATCAAATTAAATTTAAAAATATTTAATTTCAAATAAATTTTTTACATCCAAAAATGCTTTTCCTCTTGACTAAAAGTCGAAATCACGTACTTGCATTCGACACTAATTAAAATCTCGTCCAACAATTTTAATGCATACGTGCCTCGAGCTTGCGTAGACATTAGCAATAACGGTTGACAGTCAACAGGAATGGAATATTGAGGCTTCCCTGCCACCCCCCAGAAGCGTCGAATATCTTCCTTCGATATCACCGTATCGAATGTACGCACGTTACATTCTCAGGATTTACGACCTGTGCGTGCGTTCAGCTCAGTGTAACGCACATGTGCTCTTTAGGGTTTTGGGACGATGGCAGGGTAGCTAGCAGTGGTAACACCAGCGAATGGAATCTTTTCGCGTAAGCCAAATTACCAGCTGTAAACAACTCAACATGCCAACCTACTAGAATCCGGGAACTCAGGCAATTAGAAACCCAATTTTAATTAATCCACCACTTCTCTTTCCCCTTTCTAACTAAAATATTATCATTCTTAACCTACCTTTACAATTATCTTACCTTAATCTTCCCTGCAGTTTAGTTCTTAAGTTCCTTTCGTGATTGTTGAAGTAGAAGTTTCCAAATTAAGGAGGGATGTTTTATATCCGAACTTTATTTCTAAATTTCATATGAGTGCGGTTTTCCAATCATCAAATTGAAACCTAAACTTGCTTGAATAACAAAAGTCAGAGTTCGGATTCAAAGGAATCAAAATAAAATTAAATCCTCTTTGATCCTTCGATATATAAAAGTTGGAATTAAAAAAATCCAGAGAGTTTTATACGTTATGTGAAGAAAAATGAATTGAAAAGCATTTCTCAAGAAGACTGCAGTTGACTGTTGCATAAAGAGTTGCGTAACTCGCATTCTTGAGGATATAAAATTCAAAATACTCCAGACGTGTGTGCATCTTGAATGGGAAGGATTCCTGTTTCGAAGAAGGATAAAAGTGCGCGATTGAAAGATGCCACCAGACGCCACATGAGCTGCTGTACTACCTTTCAAGCAGGATGAATGCGAATTGTCTGGCTGCGAATGAATGCGGTAGATGAATGAGGCGGCAAGAGACGGCAGCACCAAAGTTGTACATTTCGAATTGGATTTGAATGTTTGGCTGTTTTCGGCAGTTTCGCTGCGCCCATTTATCACACGTTCACACGTCTAACAATAAAAAGTAGGAGATTTATTATTGAACTGATCAGGAACAAGAATCAATGATAAGTGCCAAAGGAAGGATAATAGAAAATACAAAGAATAAAAGGGTCCAAATAAAAGTGGTGATTTATTTTTCAATTTGTAAACAATTTCAAGTGGAATATTTAAATACTCCGTTCATTTCTGTGTTTTATCGTTGCAAAAACAGAAAGGACACACCTTGGGGAATAAATTAGTGATTTTTATATAGCCAGGTAGTACCAACATAAAATGCGTTTAACGTCCGACGTCCGGTAGTTTTGCCAGTCATTCATAACCTCCATCCTCGTCCATTCCATTCACATGATTCACTCAAATCAGTCGCAAGAGAACCACGAATATCTGACTCGTATACATACATTGACTCGAAGCAGCGCACTTTATGCGCATAAAAACGAAAACTCATTTTCATTTCCATTTCATTTCCCATACGCCCATGCGGCACGCGTTATTGTATACTTCGAGGTATCATACATGCACAAGGGGAATATTTGCGTAGTAAAATCCTGTTTTATTACACGCAAACAACAAACAAA
Organism: Falagria sp. GC000072; assembly: GCA_030556245.1. Lineage (NCBI taxonomy): Eukaryota > Metazoa > Arthropoda > Insecta > Coleoptera > Staphylinidae > Falagria > Falagria sp. GC000072. Next base: position 22,003 of record JASKGN010017191.1, on the reverse strand, counting down.
TAACAAATGAACCGACAACCAAGTCAAATAGGCGAGCTGAGAATTACGAATGAAAAAACTAGCGTAAAAGGGCAAAATAGAGGTTTTATGTAGAAAATAAACTAAAATTAAGAAGGGAATTGTTTAGTTTTTTGTCGGATTGGCCAGCTTTGAGTGCGAGTATTTCAAGTGGAAACTAAATTTAAATTAAGATCCGAAGATTAAAATTGATGAAATTGTGAATCAATTGTGAATTTTAATAAGTCGCTCCCGGCCCAAACGCAGGTGTCTTTATTAAGGTAAAAGATCCTGAGGATTCTAAAGGGACTTTGGTGAAAAGGGAATATAAGTGACTATGAGAGTAGAACGCCATTAGTTTATATCATCATCGATTCGATTTCCTTTCTATTAGGTGAGGTGTTCTCTCAACGAGGGAAGACTCCTAATCCGATATTCATGTAATGCAACGGCCGTAAAACAAACTTCGCCCTTGATGACGGCACCCAGCACGTTTTCCTTACAGTCACGTAACGCGTAACAGATTTCCATTACATCCAATTCTCATTCTTACAATATGGATATCCCATTATAACCAACTAGTAGATTTTCATTTATTGACAGGGGTAACCGAGAGGAAAGAACGGGTTACATCTGAATAGTTTTCCACTTTTTCTTAATTCTATTAAATAGGTAATTAATTTATAAAATTGGCATTAATTAGATGCTAAAATTATCGCGTTTTATACATGGGGAATTTGCCATTGCTGGATTTTATTAGCACTTGGATACTAAGTGAAGTTCCATGTAGAAAAGCAACGAAAAACGACGATAAAACTCCAGATGGTATCAATTAAGTAGGCTTGCTGCGATGCTGCTCATCTAACTCTTATTCTCCCTTAGTTTTTTTCGCCGTTTGATTCTGCTTTGAACTTTGCAAAGCTTCGTGATGAACTATTCCAGTCCATTAGTCAAATGAAACGCGATCCAAGTCTTAACGTAACCTTCAACATTCCACTTTCAGTAATTTCAAAATTTTAAGTTTACGTAGAAAATTGAAAATGAAAAGCAAAAGGCGAAAGAGGCAAAGCAGCTATAGCAAAGAAAACTAATTATTTGTATACCCTTAATGGTTGCTTAACTTAAAACGTCAAAGTGGCATAGCTTTGAACACTCGTGCTTGAAAATCGAGTGAAACCTTTCGAAAATAAATTAGAATAAAATGGTTAAAGAGAGATTTAGAATTATGTAAAGTGTTAAAAGGATTTAAAGGACAAAGGAAAAGGTTAGAGAGAAAAACTGGGACTAAAAGGATTTCAATTTAATGTCAACCGATCCAAACGGTGAAAAATCCTTTAAGCTTTTAAACAAGTACAGAAACTCTATTTTATTCAATAGGAACTTAGTTTAACTGATGGTATTTCTTAATAGGTTGATAAAGTTTGTAGTTAGTAAATGCATGAGCAACTTGGCCAGTCAAACATATAGTAACCGCAAACACGATGTGGAAGGGTAGTGGGATGCTTGAGCATCACGTCTGATATTGCTTCCGGTCGACCTGAGCGCAAATATTCATTGATTCAATGAACAAGTTAGTTTACTATCCCATCCGTTGGTTCTAGATGTATAATGTGGGTCCTAATCACCTCTTTGCAAATACATGCCATGTATTCCTATTTGGTTTCTATTAACACACATAATTTTCAATTCTAACCCCTCCCCTTCACACCAGTAAAAAATTAATATTAGTTTTTGTTTTCTTTATGAAAGCACTCTTGAATCGGTTGTATGGACTAAGGATCTAATAAGGGTGTAAATGAGCGGCGTGTGTACAGGGTAAATGCATTATGTAATAAGCTATTAGGTCAGTGGACCACTACTCTAGTGCCATTGACAAGGTAAAGCAAAGCTGCTGAAGGACACTGAAACCCAACAAAATAGCACCTTCCTCCTTTGTAGGGGAGGGGAAATGGTGAAGACCCAAGTACTCGGTTAGTTAGTATTAGGACACTGTTGTTGCTTTGTATGGACATCCTACATCTATGTTAATGTCTAACAGACATCCTCATCCCATCGGCCGCCATTTTATGTCGTTTCACCCTTTTCAATCTACTGGACTTGTTCCATCTCCCATTTCTCGTTTTACTGGACTGTATACAGTGTCTCTAAAACGCAAACGGGCAGATGTGCTCTCGGCCGTTTCTACGTCTTTAATATTTAATTAGGGGTGCGGATAGCTTGCTTGTGTAGAAGATACCCTGGAATAATGGACTTTACGCTCTTTGTTGATTCAGCCACAATCGAGAGGATGTTTGCGATTGTAAATAGAGCCATTGTTCTTGGCCAAAGTGAATATCAATATTAATTGGTTTATTAACGTGAATTAGCCGGAAATATTTTAGTGATTTATGCCTCTCTTTCCTTCTTAGTATAAAATCTTAATGAACTTTTGATAATCTTTATCATGTTTTTATTTTATTTACAGAAAATTTAACTACGACACAAACAGACATCTATATTTACATTCTGGTTTTGGTGGCCATCTTCATTGTGTCCATTGCATCGTTCTGTTTGGTCAAAGTCTACAGAAAAAAAGAAAATCAGAGTGTCTATAATATGGCACCCAATGGTGAGTTGTTAAAAATGGGATATAAGAATTTATTTAAATAAAATTGTTTTGGTTTATGTTTTTTATTTACCTTACACCTTGCACAATGTTATTGCATATTCATATCTCACGTCAATTAATACACCTTACAAGCTAATTGGCTGCCGTATCGCGCTAAAACGCTAATAAATTAGCAAGCAGATGTTCGCCCTTCAGGCAAACCATGACGAGACGGAAAACATGTAAAATTCATGGGCATAAAGTTACCCAGTTAAGGTATACTTCCAACCAATAAAATATTAGACGTGAATAAGGTTTTGTTGCATGCCTAGCATATGCAAAGGTAACTAAAGGATATATACGTCAGGTTAATTATGTTCCTTCTCACTACTTTTGGTGAAAACAGCTGTCGAGAGTAATAAAATAACATTTTTGTGTTAGGAAACTACTCAGTCACTCACGCACGCAGTATTAATGCGTCCCCTTCATTAAATAAAATGCCAACAATTCTGTAATCAGTTCTTTAGCCGTATCTTAAATTTTGTTAAATATCAAATATTTATATCTGCATTCCAAACATACCATTCAAAAAATATTACAGGTTTAATTGCTTACTTTACACATATTAAACCCATTTTTAATATCCCTTGAGACTAATTAAAAAATTATGATAGATTAACGACGGCGCCAATTAACGTAACGATTTTATGTGGCTCGACTGAAGACTTAAATTAACTGCACATGTGTGGCTTACTCGAAGCTTAAAGAGTTGGAAGAAAGCAAAAAGTGAAGGAAATGCAACCGATCGAATGAAACAGGAATGTGTGCGGCCAAATTAGTGGCATAATCCTGTTTTGAAGGATTCGAGTTTATTCAGCAATTATTCGGGTTTACAACTTCCACTCGTCGACATAAATCATAACTGCATTTAATTTGCTTCTTCCCGTTCGTAATTCGTTTCGTGTTTAGTTTTGTCACGAATGGAAATCTAAATTGTGTTTCGCTTTTGTTTTTCTTTCATAAACATTTTATGTGAATTTAAGTCGATTTCTATACTAATTAAAAAACTGTTAATTAAAACCGAGGCGTTGTTTTGGTCATAAATCCAAACAATACGAAGACATTCTTTGTTTTGATGCTCATGAATTTTCCTATCAAAACAAAAGTTTCTTCGAGCAAAGAAAGCTTGATACAATCAACAAACAAATGAAGAAGAATGGCTACCGGAAGGCCTCGAAAGAACTCGACACAATGTCAAATGTTTACGTTCTCGATAAAGCAAGACGCTCCCCGAGCGTAAAACAACAGCCTGGATTGAAATCAAAATAAGAATCGAGAAATCCAAATTAGAAACATCTCGACGACTTCGTGCCTAATGGGCACGCCGCGATCTATTTTTGCGTTTCCCTGTTGTGACATGCAACTTCCAAGTGCTATTCCTGTCCCTCCAGAGCCAAACTGCTGATTTAAACTGCACTTGATGCAAGTGATGATAAATCGATTTTCTTTTCATTCGTTTTTCTCTTTTAATTTTATCCTGACTAGGTTCATCCATCACTTTTCGTTGCAATTAAGAGAAAACATTTAGATGCATAAGGGAAACTTTACTTTACAAGTCAATCGATTTTCTGTTCTTTTTCTTGGTTCCTTTTTTGACTTTCAATTTAAATAGTCGATTAATATTCATTTGATCCTGACGATGAGATAACTGAAGAATTCAAAGTTATCCAGCAAAAATTTAAAAAGAAATTAATTTTGTTTTAGGGTACCATCCAGAATATTATCAGGAACAAGATAAAAAGTCACTAACCCTACAACCAGATCTGACTCAGACCGCTAGTTTACCATGTTATGAATATCCTTATTCAACCCCAGCGACTTCAGTGACCAGATCTGCTTCCGAACATCATTATGATGTTCCTCATTTGGCTTCAGCCTCAGACATTCAAATTTCGCCCACAACAAATTCTACTTTAGAATCATCCAGTGGTAAACGAAGTCAACTTTCAGGGTTCACAAATAATTGTAAGTTTTTCCAACAAAAAAATAATTTGCGTAAACACTAATTTCAGGTGTTTCAGCTGACTCTACATATGAGGTGGCTACAGATCCAACGAATGGTTACCCCACAGCTTACGCTATCACACCAACAGCAAGTGACAATTACTCCAAAGCCAACATTTCCAGTAATGGTGGTTCCTTACATCTGAGAGAATGTTCAGTGAGTCTTATTGTTCCTGAACATGCAGTTACTGGTCCTAGAAGTCAAGAATTGTTTCTTTCCATTCTTAACGAAGACTGTTTTCGACCAAAACTCTCTGCAAATCATACTCAACTATCTCCTGTCATTTCCTGTGGGCCTAATGTCAGTCTCAAGAAAACAGTAGTTCTGAAGATCCCACACTGTGCAGAATTGATTCAGACCAACTGGACCATTAGTATTCTCCAAAGTGACTGTAGTAACTCTCACTGGCAGACTGCTGTCACTCTTGGCCAAGAAACAGTCAACAGCAGTGTCTTCTGCCAGATTGATAAGGACGCAGCGTATTTAATGATCGATAGTTTGGCGCGTTACGTAATGGTGGGAAAATCTACCTCTGGAAATGCAGTGAAGAAACTGAAATTGGCCCTTTTTGCACCTAAGCTTTGTTTCCAATCTTCTGGAGATTACAGTATTCGAGTTTATGTCCTTGAGGACATCGACAGCGCAATGGAAACTGTTTTTGGCCAAGAGAAACGTCTAGGAGGCTTTCTCATCGATCAGCCACGAGGTATACACTTCCAAGATGGTGGACAACCCTTGTGTTTGCACATGGAAAGTGTCAGTGATGGTTGGAAATCAAAACCTGGTACAGCTTATCAGGAAATTTCTTTTCAAGAATTGTGGCAGTCTAGTAGCAATACACTCCATTGCTTATTCACACTAGAGTCTTTCGATATCAATCGGCATTTGAATTTTAAACTGCGGGTAAACCAAACTGGGTATGACAACCATCAATTCTTTGATATTACCTGCAGAGATGATTCGGAGAGTACCTCGCAAGGAAGAACAAATTCCGCTAAGACTTATCACGAAAGTGTACCCAAAGTTACGATACATTCGGAAACTAGCAGGTCTAGTGATTCCAAAATTTACAAACCACTTAGTCAAGAGGATTACAATTCTCCTGTAAAGACCAAGGAGAAATCCATTAAAAATGTCATTGTTACTGAACGTGGTAGTGTGCAGACATGTGAAGATTTTAATTTTAGAATGAGTAGGTCCTTGAAGAAGCAGTTGTGCCAGTGTTTAGATACACCTCAGAAACGAGGGAACGATTGGAGGATGTTAGCACAGGCACTTTCAGTTGACAGAGGGTTTATTTATTTCGGAACAAAGTCCTCACCGACTGATTGCATATTGGACCTGTGGGAAGCGAGAAATAGACAAAACAATGCTCTCACAGAGTTAATTCGGATCCTTAAGGATATGGACAGGGCTGATGCCGCGTCTATTCTGGAGAATAGTTTAGGACCAAACTGGTTGTAAAATAAGTTCGATATTGACTATATTCTTCTGCCAAAATAATGTTTATTTATGAATCTATAATTATTACCTTAATATTATTATCACGATATTGGTTGGAACTTCATCAGTTATTTGCCAACGGGGGCATTTAACGTGTGATTAAGTTGTTTTTACCTATTCTAAGTGTAATTCATTGGAAAGGACTTTTGTTTTGTTTGTAAATATTACTCTTTCCACTCCATTTTGATTGTGGTTTTATATGGATGTTCTGAAAAATGTGCAATTTAAAATTTTTGGTTTAGTTTATTTGGAAATTGGCAACTTTTGTGGAAACCACCAATTGAAAGAAAATATTAACACTTGTTACAACCTGCACGGTAGCATGGTAAAACAAACGATTGGATTCTCAAGATATCTATATTAATCATCTTTAAGTCATTATATGTTGATGAATAAAATTAAATATTTAAAGACATATTAACATTCGTAGTTATTTTATACCAATCGGGCAAAGGAATATTATTGTATTAAATCAAAAGTAGTTTTCTAGGCGTTGTAGAAATTTGAGAGTAAATACAAATATAATAATTATTAAAATAATTATTATTAACGTGGTTGCTTAAAGAAAACAAACCAATTTTGAGCTAAAAGCGAAAGTGTAAAATGAATACAAAAAGTTTTGTACAAAAATATTAAAATTTACTAAAACATAAAATGATTATCATAAAATACCTTTACGATACGTATAATGTACGACTAGATATTATTTGGTTTCTACATATTAATGATTAAATGTAACTGCGAAAATCTTATACTTACCTATGCGTTATAAATAAAACTGATGTATTTTAGAATTATATTAAACGAGGAACATAAACAGATACTGTAAATAGCGAAATATATCGAATTTTTTTAAATAAAACTGTTTTTTTGTTTGTTTTATTTACTTAAGTATTAATATTATTAGTATTAATACTTTAAAAGATATATTTTTAGGAAATTAATTTAAAGTAGAAGTAAGTATTTTTGATTGGTGAGACGAGACGAAAGACTACTAAAATAGATAGCATGAGCATTATTGCTATTCGACAAACATTTAAAAAATTGAAATATTATAGTGTAGGCGTGTAGGGTATAGAGTATAATAGCTCCAACGGTTTTCCTTCTGCAGTGGCATATACGTATACGGTGGCTAGGTAGTGGAACAGTATTATTGTAATTTCCCTATTTTTATTCTTTTACGCACTATGTTTATTCTTTTAACAAAGGAATTTTTCAAAGTCAATTGTTGTCAATTGACTCAATTGTTGAAAATAAGTTTAATTCATCATATCAGATGTACTAATTATGATAAATTTTTCATTTTTCTTTCAAAAGATACTACATTTATTAAGCTTTAAAACCCACCTAAAATATTCACAAAAATCCTTTCGGAAAAAACAGAAATAATTTTTCTTCTAAAAAGTGAGTTTTTTATAAAATTACCGATAACGCGAAAACTAATTCAGATATTTAATTAATATTTTCATCAAAAAATAGTTACATAAATGTACTTTCAGACACAGTATGCAGAATTACTACAGACCTTCAATTAGGGCCAGGAGAAATAAANCTTATATAAAAAACTTAAATTATGGCTAATTAGTTTAAAAGTTATTAACCAAAAACCAAGAAAACAAATTTTTAATTTTTAATGTAATTTTGGAAAACTACAGTTGGAGATTTACAAGAACAGCTGATCAGTGCTGAGCGTGCTGAGTGATGGTGCTGAGTAAGTAATGGATTCCTGGAATGTGCTCTTTATCCCTGGATTAAGGAATCATTAACAATCGGTATTTATATCAAAAGATAGACAACTTTATTGTTATCTTTGCTATTTGATGTCTTCTTTAAATGAAGATACATACTAATATTTTCTTCTATGTAGGTAATATCTTGTAGTACGGACAATTCAATCATCACAATAACATAGTGTTAAGTTACAAAAAAAATTCTTTTTTTGTTTAGCATTTAACATGTTCTAATTATGTAATCATGATAATAAAATATTGCAAGAATATTAAAAATTTTTAATCACGATAAAAATGTAATAATACTACTATTTTTTTTTTTAAAGAATTCTAGTTTCCGCAAAACTATCCAAATTTATAAGTCCAAAATATGTCTAATCATAATTCACAGTAAAACTGCAAGTTACCACAAAGAATGACAATACATATTTACTGGGCAAAAGCAAACTGAGAATAATTTATATTTCTGATATATACATATGCCATTTCACTCCTTGTAGATTCAAATGCTTCTAAATAATTTTATTAAATTTGAAATAAAAATCAATCGAATAATTTGGAAGATATTCCACAGAATATACTGATATAAATTATCAGTCCTTACATTGAAATAGTTAATATTTTGATCATTCAAAATTTTAGGAAAAACATCAATCATGGATATTTATTAACCATTTCAATAGGTTTTTGAGAATTTCTGCTCTTAACTTAAATTAATTAGCAACAATAACAATGTATTACAAATGTAAACAAACTACACAATTGCGGACGACAATAAATAAAATTGTCAAGCGAGGAAGTTTTGAGATTTATGACGTATCAAATTCTTTTCTGCACTGTTTAAACAGTTCTTAATCCAAATTTGATAAAAATCCATTGAGCCGTTTGGACAATACAGCATTAAATAGATTTGAAAAAATAAATTCACTACGTGTTCTTGTTAGCTACGGCCATAATTAATTATAAAAATCAACACGATAATATCAAAAGATATGTAAACATCTTCTAATTTTAATAATTCATACACTCGTTAAATTCTGTTTAAGATTTATAATTCACAATAAAACTTGCAAGTTATTACGCGAAGAATTGATACGACGAACATGTTCACTTGCCGAGCCACGATATACTAACGGGTCCGTGTTAGAAAGTATGTATGCATGTGTCAGTAATGGAACTTTGGTCTGTAATTAGAAATAATATATTTCGAAACAAATATATCTTATTTCTTTGTCGCCATAGGTTTACAATCGCTCATGGTTGTAATTACAGTTTTCCAAAAATACTGATTGCTTTTCTTCCAATTTGATCCACAAAGAAAGCTAAACTAGTCTTCCTAATTCCAAAGCTCTTTTACATTTGAAAACAGAATTTTACTTGACGAAGCAAGGTATTTTTTAGCTTCTTGTTTTTTTTTGTTTTTGGTGCAATTTAAAAGAAATAACAATAAAGTTGCATTTATTTTATTTATTATTTGGTAATATATGACTGCTCTGCAACTGGAAATCTAACAAATTTAAATTCCTGTAAAATTTTCCACGGAAAAGCTGCGGTATAGGTTGTCCATAATAAATAAAAATTTGTTTTCATAAATAAGAATAATGCTTTTGTTTAAGAATAACTAAACATTAAAAACATATATTTGGTGCATTAACGATTTTTGCACACTACAGATATAACATTAAATTGCATTAAATTAATAATATTCATCATCGCCACTTCTCGTTTCCGACATTTGCACATCTATCGGCGTAGGCTTATCAATCGTTTCGCTCACGGTCTCTAATTTCAGGGTCCCTTCGCGGGACGGTTCTTCAGCGTGATGTTCGTGTATCAGCCAAAAGAGGTCATCGGCATATCCATTTTTGGGCGAAATTCCGATTGGGGACACAAGCAACCCTAAAAGAAAATATCATGTCTTTAAATATTGGCATGCGTATATATAAAACATTCATATTTACATAAAGATTAAATTATTTATATTTGTTTATATGCTAATAAATGTTTATGATATTTGGCATTCGCCACCGATTGTACATATTTGCATAAATTAAATTTCAATATAATGTGCGCAAAAATAAAGCAGTTCGAAATTTTGTATTATCCCATTTAATTTATAAATATTAAATTTTATCTTGAAATGAAATTAATGAAATTAAAACAAAATAATCTCATTTAATATAATTCGAATCATATCAAATAAGCATTTACATTTGATGTGCAAATAACGAAATTTGTATATGTGAATTATGAAATAATGAAATTTTATAGCACCATATATTTTGTTTTGACTTGTACGTAATCAATAATAAACATGAAAATTGCAATAAAAGAATATTTTAATGGGATGAGACCATTATCATAGCAATAAAACCGAAAATTGACAATATCCGCAACATCCAATGTTTTAATGGCTTTAATGTTTGTTCTTGGTAGTTTTAAAGATTTAAATATTAAATAAATGAGAGACACAAATACGAAATAAACAAGTCGTAAATGAATGAACGCAAAGGTACTATCTCCAGGCAAGTAAAATAACATGGAATTTATTGATGCATAAAATAGACGTAAACTTCAATAAGTAGGTATAACAAATATAAATTTAATGCAAGGAATTGGTATTTCCTTTAATATGTTTAAAGTTTACATCTACTTCTCAAGAATATCCGATATCCAATAACCATTGAAGAAAATATATCGAAAATATGATAAAGAGTGAACGTGCAAAACTTCGCTTTATAATAGATAGATATACATAAATGAAAACACGAATGCAATTGAAAATTGATGATATGGATTATTTTCAATAGCCCCCTGTCTTTTTTTGCTACGGATCGTTTAACAATTATGACAATGCAATTTGCCTGCATTTAACATGTATGAAATATATAATAGGTGACTATGCGTGATTAAAGTGGAAGTGCTTTTGAGACAAGTGCTGAATAGTTTAAACACATAGGGATGAACTCTAATATACCGGAATGCACGTATCGCTATGCATCGTAATACTCCTTCGTCGATCATAAATTCGTCCGACGGTTATGACTGGCACGTGACCGGGTGGTTTTCTATCAAGCACTTGCTCAAGTAGCTTTTCGATTTGTTCGGGCATCGCAAATTCACTCGAACCAATAGTGTTTGGCATATTTTCTTGCATCACCTTCTCACAATCGATAAGCCAATATATCTCGTCATTATACCAATATGATCTTATGAAATTCCAGCTATTGTAGTTGATTAAACAACCTAAAAATTATTAGTTTAGTTATGTGTGCGCAATTTTAATGGTTTTAAATCCTGATTTACATTCTTGTGATAAGGGCAAAAGGAAATGTTTAGTGCAATTAGAAACAAATCCCTTAAGACATCATTATATTTAGTTCCGTCGCAGTTTTATAATCAACTTGTGTATTAAAGCCATTAAGCGATTAGTTTTATTTAATAGAAATATACTGGCTCTTTAGAAAGGAAAACTATTGGTAGATATTCAAACAAAACTCCCTAAAAAGGTAACTATCCGAACAAAGAAGCCATAAATTGAAAATAAACCAAAAAAAACTTATCATTTCCATCTGGGAATGTAGTTACCTGTAATGGCCCCAGTTATCACAGCAATAACAACGGTGCAAAGAATAGCTAAAAGTTGATATCCGGCTTGTATTAAATTGGTCCTTCCATCACCAGGAATGAGAAACGGATACTCGGCGGTGGGTTTAACTTCAGTGGCAGCCATAGCCGGAAATATCTGATAGAGACTCATCTTGTACTGGTCTTCAGTAGCTAATGCCGCCATTAGAGCTCCCACAAGTGCCGCCAATATTGCCGGCATGCCGTGCAGGTTATGCACGCCGCACGTGTCGTGTATTTTTAATTTGTTATCGATCCAGGGCTGCAAATGAAATGCGCAAAAAACAATAAGAAGTAGAGTGTTGTACTGTTGTATGTAGATAATTGGAGTTGGTTGGTGTGAGGAAGTGTTTGCTACATACCGTGAGGATACTGTAACCGCAAACTGAAATGACCCCAGCAACACAACCAATGAGCATTGCTCCCCATGGTTGGACCATCAAATTCGCTGCTGTTCCGATAGCTACGCCGCCGGCGAGTGTGGAATTCTGTATGTGCACCATGTCAAACTTGTGTTCCTCCGTAAGCATGGACGATACTGCATATGCTGTCACGCAACAAGCACATAACGATAGGTAAGTGTTGATGACAGCTCTATGTTGTTCATGTCCTGTTTGTTCTGCGGAATTGAAACTGGGCCAAAACATCCAAAGGAAAATCGTTCCTATATTAATTAACGCAAATTTACAATTAAATTTTTTTTCAACAGGAGACAATAAATTTTAGGATTCAATTTCCGATTTGGCTCTCTTTATCTACTTGAAAGTAAGTAATCATTAATGAAGTCAGTGTAAGAAGGATAGTGCGGAATATCTTTTATCGAAATCTTAACGGCTCACATATCTTTTCCGGCAAGGATCGAATATGCTGATGTTGGGATGGAAAAAATATTCCAACAAAGCTACCATCCACTCGTAAAGTTATAATATCTCACCGATCATTGCGAATAAATCCGATGTATAGCTGGAGCCTTCCATAGGATTTTCCTCGCTCCAAGCTTTCGTTCGCCTACCCAGGACGTAACTTACGCCCAAACCGAAATAAGCTCCGAACGCGTGGACAAATATTGAATCGCCTGCATCTGTTACCTATAACATTGCAAGAATTATTCGTTTTCTTAAGTTATATCCATTGTGTCTGCTGTGTGTGCCTTGTGTTTTCTTCTTTTTCATTTTGTTCTAATGCTTATTGTTCCAATGCTTTTTTACTTTTTGTTATGTTGTTATGGCAAAATCTTAAGATACAATGTGGTTACTCTTTCCACATTAATTTCTAAATTATATTTTTATATTAAATTAAATATTTCATTCAAAATTATTAATAATAAAATTTCTAATTAACAAATAAAATTAGTTTTATTTCAAAATTGTTATAAATTCCATTGATTTTTAAAATTTTAAATAAACTTAAAATATAATTAATGAAAACGAATAAATTTTCAATAGAAAATCATAAAAGATTGAAAAGTCTCAAGGACCAATCAATGACAAAGCAATACGCATGGTATAAAGAAGATATAAATGTTGGGTAAGATCTAAATTCCCGTTTAAGGATAAACTTTTAGAACAGAAACTCAATTAGAACGCCGCCAAATAAACCTGCTTTGAAAACCGTTCTTATGCCGAAGTGGCGCAACGGAAATGAACAAAGGAAGCAAAAGAAAGCTAAATGGTAAAAGTTTTTCGCATTCTATTTCGTGTATTATAGGAGTATTTAAGTGGGATGCTTTTTATATTTTGAGGCAGCTTCGGCTTCATTCTGTAAACATCGGGATATAATCAAATCCTCATGGGTGTCGAAACGTGTGCGCGCGCTCAAAAGCGTTAAATTAACAATCTGGATTATGAGCGCGGGGGTTATGATGTGTTCCCTTAAACAGTCGCACGGGTGCTTACTATGTAAAATATGTGTTGGCTGTATAGTATTCCTGTTGTAATGTTAACTTTCGGTATATTTGTTGAGCTTAATGACATCTTTGTAAGTGTACATCAACAGAAACGACGTGAGTAAACTAAGTAATTAATTAGCAATGATTGTATGTATTAGGGGAGTAATGTGTTGGAAAATCTTAAATTTTTTTGTTTGATGTACCTTGAAAACTTTATTTCCCAAGTAGGAGTTTCCACTAAAGACGGCAATTTCGATAATGCCAATAATCAATAATTGCATGTATGATGTACGTCCTAATAATGCTCCCATTGTTATAAGAACTGTAGCAGCTGCTACATCAGCTCGTAAAAGGCTGCAAAACAAACAAAATTGGATTTTAACTTCTAGGGAAAATATGAATTAACTAAGAATAACGTCACTTCCGGTTTAATCCACATCGTGCAGCAGTGAATTTTCACAAACTTTGTTTCTGCTTGTGTATATAAATACATAATATCAATTCTTTTGAAGTGGTTTTCCTGATACCTGTCTGGAATATTCAATGTTTGTCCCTTGTTGAATTCGAGTTTACTACTCACATAATTTTATCCCTGTCCTTGGTAATTTTGGTCATTTCATTTTCCCTTTTACAGTCGATTATCGAACATTATGTTTTGTTCATTTTACTCTCAATACATCTTTGTTAATTTTAACAAACGAACAAAATTTTTTAACAAAAAAATAAAATATTCTGTACCTTACAATACTGATTTTAATCTTTTTGTCTTCTAAATCATAAAATCCTTCACAAATCATTGCCCATTGTACAATCAACGAAGCCAAAAGAAAATTAAATCCAACAGCACTGAATCCATATCGCTTCAAGAAAGTCATCAAAAAGCCAAAACCAATGAAGATCATAACGTGAACATCCTGGAACACTTAAAATAAAAATAAACAGGATAAAAAAATGTGCCAATGGAATTATTACATGAATATACAATTATAATATTTGCCAATCCTGTTAGCTTCAGGTCGATTACCACCAAAAACCGAATGCAGCGAGTTTTGCACGAGACTTGCATCCGCATGCTCATCATATTCCACAAACCCGAGATAAACCGGAATAAAAAACAATTGGATAAATAACATCACAATACCGTGTTCTAATCGCACGAACTTTTCCATACTATGCTAAACTGTTTAATCCCGCTTAACAAATTCGCATTAATTATTCAATTTTACTATGAACACTTTCTGTATGCACAATAGGGGATCGTATCGTAGAGTAAATTATTTATTTAATTCATTATGTATTCAACAAATATGCTGAATAAAATAAACCAAGTTTATATAATTTAACTCTTATATGAAATCGAGCCGAACCATTGTGAGTAACTAAACACGTCGGCTGTCTCGTAATGAAATTCACTCTGCGAGCAAACTTCAAGTCGAACAAACTCAAATAAACTACAACCCATCGAAACAATACAGATGAACAATAGATGCGTTGCCTCTCATACAAAAGTTAGAATTGAACCTAGTTTACTGCCCATTCACGATACAGTCCAGTTTTGTTTGTTTTTATTTTTGGACTGGAATACAATTTGTTTGAATTTTATTTCAATGAAATTGTTGGTTTATAAGTGATAGGAAGGGGATGGACAATATTTGAAATTGAATTTTAATCATTTTATTTTATGACTTTTGAAAATAATAATCAAATCGAATGGTATCAAAATTTTAATATTCGTTGCAAAAGACAAGCTTAAAAATTGATTTATTTATCTCGAAGACAATTTCACCTTTAATCTGTGTTTTTAATGCGTCTCGCCAAATAATCTTCCATACTTATGTTACGAAGTATGAGTATAATGCCTTTGTACATAAATAAATCTTTCAGGATAATGCATGTTATTTCTGTTATTTTTATTACTATAGTAATAAAATAGTTGTCAACATTTGATAAACAGATGGTATCACATTATATCAATAATATTGGTTTACCTAGATTAATTAATTAATTAAAATATTCCTAGAAATTCACTAAAAAAAAAAAGTCGTTGCTGAGTAAAAATTATTTAGAGCCAATTTCAGCAAACATTTGAATATTTAATGTAATATTAAACGAAGTTCAAGGATAAAAGGATTTTTCCAAGCACGTCAAAATTTCATTCAAAATTAACGGATTGATTTTACTCAGTTAAATATGAACGAAAGCTAAAGTGTGTCCAACAATCTTTATCCTAGGCAATTTTTGCAATTTGATACTTTTTACAGCAGCCCTAAGTGCAAATGAAAATTCATGTACTGATTCAGTACCGGGAAGTTTAACTTCCGAGAACTAGTCTTAAGAAGCATTTTATTTTGAAAAGAATTTATTTCGTCCTGAGAAGTTAAGTTTTCCAAACTTTCACAATGTTGCCAATAATCTAAGTTGTTCAAATTCAAATTTAACACATGAATTCCATGAATTCATATTTAGCTGTATTTAGCCAATCCACATGACATCAAATAGCACTCTTCATAGAAAACATAACCAACAGTGTAAAATCCACTTGACAGGTGATGTTTCTAATGGTCAAAATGGCCATTCAGCTTGCATGAAGAGTTGATTCGAGTGGTATATACATTGCACCTTCTCGTGACACATATTCCAGATGTCCGTTGTAGGCATACGAATCATTAATTTCGTTTCAATAAAATTAGGATTCTATCAATGCGCAGTGAGCATAAACAAAGCGAATTCAGTATCTATTGGAAATACAAGAGTCTTTACAATGGCAGATAACGACATGATGTGAGGCAATCATCTATGGTGCATAGCGACTAGCATGACAATAGTAATTCATGCGATCCAATATGCTTCGTAGATAGCCATGGTCAGCATATATATTTCATTCGTCGTGATAAATGATCAGCTAGCCATAATGGAGTATTGGAAATTGGCAAATTCCCCAATGGACTGATTCGATTTTAATTGAATGGTGCATCGGGATAAACACCGGATTTGTTTACGTTGTCTCACCCGATCGTTTCAGAATATACCGCTGCTCATTGATCAGATCTATCATACTAACTACTCTGTTTACGTTTATTCGTTCGGGGCAAGTTTGATATTGTCTATGTTTATCTAAAATTTCCAATTGGGCACTTAAATTTAAACTTGTTTGTTTTGATGACCGAATTCATATAGTCTCATTTTAAATTTAATTAATGTCAATTTTAATAAAATATTTGCAAGTTATTTTGATGGGGGTAGTTTTCCTTCAGTTTGGATTGATATGTATATACATTAAGCATTTAAAAGTGGAAGGTCGTATCCTTGTTTATCCCTGTTTATTTGTTAATGAAGGGTAAAGTAAAGCAAAAGTTTGAATAGCTGGTACTAAAATACTTGAATAATTTACATCTTTTACTATGCAACTCGTATCTAATATTATATGCTAATGTCTATTTATAAATTTAAGCTTAGGTCGAATGTGTCGTCCTTGAGTGTGACACCATCAATTTTTCCTAAGCTAAGTTAACTTAACCTAACCTAACAGATACAGGATACTGTCTATTTATAAATTTAAGGTTAGGTCGAAACTGTCGTCCTTGAGTGTGATACCATCAATTTTTCCTAAGCTAAGTTAACTTAACCTAACCTAACATCAATTTTTCCTAAGTTTGGTTAGGTTTCCTAACAAATACAGGATCCATTTTTCTTTTTTTTACCCGTCAAGAAAGAAATTTCTATGAAAAGAATTAATAATCAAGCTTTTATCATGTAATCATTCATTATATTATATAACTAGAACATTATCCTAACGCATTCATCCTAATTGCAAAGATATTATTCTTGGAAACTTTTTCTTCGCGTGTTTATCTTCTTCGTCTTTGTTTTTGAGCTTATTAAAAGTTTTTATGAATGAGCTCGACGGGTACAAGCAAAGTGTGAGAAACACTCTATTCGAGGTGGTAATACGAAACGGTAATGGCACAAAGAGTACGCTCGAAGTTGTTTCATTAATAGGGTGAGATAAACACAGAGTAGTAGTTCTTAGATTAAATTTAAGATAGTTCTTAAAATATATGCGGAAGTCGTTCATGCGGTAGTAATACGGCATTAAAGATGCAAACGGGATACTGCTCTTCGGGGTGCAGTCTAATAGGAATATTTATGAGTGCGTTTGCAAAAAGCAGGAAGTTGTGTGGGGTATGACTGCGCAATAGTGAAATGTACTGTGAGCAATCTAAGTGAATATTAAAACTTAATTTTGATTATCTGCAAAAAGTTCCTGCTTCTCTTTCTAAGAGTGCTAATTACACTATATAATTTCAATTTCATTTTGGTACTTACTTGGATAAATCTTTAAATCCTCTTCGGTATCATAACTTCCAAATAGGAAGAATAACACTAATAGAATTATTTGTAAACATAATAAAATTAAAATGTCTCTTCGTTTACTACCGATTGCTCCATCAAAATTTATTATCATTTTTAAAAAATTTAAACTTTAAAGTTTTTTAAAATTTTTAATCTTTAATTTTTAAAAATTTAAATTTTAAAACGCACTCAATATTTTATTTTTGGGTCAATAAATCTTTCCTGAACCAAAGCTAGTTAGGTGACAATTTTTGTTCGTTTGATCGACTTCGCGTGATGCTCCCTGATGCGAACTAACTATAACTGCTCGTATTAGCAATGGAATCGTTCATGCTATGAATGAAGTATATGCACTACTAATAATCCTTGTATTCGTTTGACAATTTATTTGAGCATCACTTGTTAATCGTATATGAAGCAGTTAGCGGGGCAAACATGAATAATATACAGCATGCTTCAAATATTCAAAAATATTTTTTTTCTAACAAATTAATTTGTTTTTTACTTTTTTATTTGGACTTGATTAAATATAATAAAATCTTATCAAGGTTAAACTTGAGTTGAACAACGAGATTTCGAGTGAGAATGATTAGATATAAGACTGATGATATACAATTTAGTTCTGGTCCTTCTCTTCGGGAAAACACATGACCCAACTTGACAACAAAAGACAGGGAAGCTACCAATAATTTCTAGATTCTCTCAGAAGAATGGGAATAACTAGCTTTCCTTTTTTTTTCTTTTCCTTTTCCTTTTTTGCTACATTTTTTCATTTTCCTCTTGTTATTTTTTTATTTCTTTCTTCTGGAATATTTTTAAAAATCGGAAGTCGTTGAGCGTTAAAGAAGAACCCTAGGAATTTTGACGAATCACAAGCTAGTTAACTTCGTTCATAAGTAATTTGTTTTCGAGCATGTTATTTTGTTGTTGACATGTTATTTACTTATTCTACATAATACAAGGACGAGTGGTTGGATTTTCTACGGTACTTTTGTACTTAAACCTACCTAATTTTTCTTTTTTAACTTTCTATGTACGAATATATAATGACATTAAGTAACCAATGTTCGTGTTTTCAATGATTTCCATTAAAATTTTATATCTCCCATGCAAGTGAATTATATAAATAAATAATTATTCTTAATGCATCTACTTTAAGTGAAGTTAAATTATACGTAATATAAAACAATGTAAATAATCTAATCTCGCAATAAAATAATAAATTTTAACATTCAAATATTTATTGAGTGTAATAAAATAAAGTGAAAAATTTGATTGAATTTTTGAAATTCCAATTTGTTTTGTTTTTACAATCGGTGTTGTTACACATTCATAAAATAATTGATTCACACGAAATGAATTAAAATTGATTCAAAAAATTTTACAATGCGTATTATTAATTGTACTTTTATTTTTGGCTTGTGACTATTCTAATCAGTCATTTCGGATTCTTTGTTGAACCCTCACAATGAATGTCATAGTGCGCATTGAATAAATAAATTAATAGTCATATATCCATGTGATGACTTTATTTTAATTGGTATTATAGGAGGAAGAATTAATTTAAAAGTACAATAGTAATTCTAAGTTTGAATGTTTCAATGAATTATTAAAACAATAGCATTCAAAAAATTAAAAATATTTGCTACAATAACAAAAGAAAACAAAAATTTAAAATTAGATTAGAAGATACTAAATTTTATTATGTAATAATATGTAACATATGATGCTACGTCAAGGAACATCTAAACTTTTGTGATTTTTACTACTTAGTAAAAATTAGCATAGTATTACTAATCAACGCGTCAGGTTATAATTAATTTGTAGGCCAATACCAATAAATAAAATTTAAATGAAAACCTATAAATAAAATTATAAATCAACAAATATTATTAAACAAAATATAATTTACAATTACTCCATTTTTAATATAAAAATTAATGAATGAAATTATTCTGCTTTGATATTTAATCCTTTTACAGTAAATACCCAGGATTATGGTCTATTATTTGTTTATAAACAGAACCAACTCCAACTGAAGCTTATGAAACCAACGTAAATACTTGAATATCTTTTTACTTTATTATGGATTAAGCTTGATGATGAAAAGTTGCTATACAAGCTGCAAATTCGCAAATGGAGTTTAATAAACTCCAAATGCACTAGTTACTCATTTAACAAGCATACTATATACCTATTATATATATTGAAAGTAAAAAATATAAAGACAAAATATGAATATTATTAATTTATGAAATATCTTTATGAAATATGTTCTTGGAAGATAATTTGATACAAAGGATTCGCTATTAAAATATAAACTTAAAAACCTGAGAGTAAGCGCTTAAATGCAATATTAATTATAAATTTAATTAACTTAATAAACATACCTCCCCTAGTGCCAGACTTATGCCAAAGGCATTCTTCAGACGGGAAACGCATGACCACTAATGGATTAATTCTCGGGTGAATTAACGTACCTAATACATAATTTTAATAGTGTTTCTACTGAAGTTTCATTAATGATATTATTTTATTTTAAAACTTAGTTTTGGATTATTCTACGACTAGTATAAGCTTACATAAAATATTTCATTAATAAATAATAATGCTGATAAATAGAGATTTATGCGTTAATATTCATTTAATTCACTCATTATTTAAATTAAACTTTCATATCATTAATTAAATATTTAAATTCAAAATTTATAAATTTGATTTCTTAAAACACTTTTAAATTTTCTCTTCATCACTTGTCTGTAGTTTAATCTTAATAACAACATTAAATATTCTAGAAACAGGTAGCTGAATACAACGATTGAATTGTTTTACATGGAGCGTCTAGCTTAATTATAAACGAGATCATATACTTTAGTATCTATAACTCTGTGTTATGTTATATATATGTACGTAAAGTCTTAACTTGGAAAATCCAGTGAAATTTTAATATTTCACGTAGTAACGAGTCGCAAAGCTCATAACATTCAACACATTTTTAATCAAATGGGAAGTAAAAAGTTATGACCACCGGAGGAATGAATTACATACAAAAAGAAGCTTAGCTGCATAAGATTAAAGTCACGAAACTGCAATACGAGTAGCACAAATGATAATATGCTGGATTTAAAAACACTGTTTTTTAAAGTCAGTGAATTTTATTTGAATAAAATATGGAAATGTGTAATAACCATAATGAAAGATTATTTGATTATTTTATTATTACATAAAACTAAATTATAAAACTTTATGTTTGTACTTGGTTATTTTTAAAGTGTCTGACTGGAGTTGTAATTTGTTTTTATGATGACACATTTGAATTATTATTCCGAGTTTTGTTAAATTTCTTAGTTGAAGAAGGAATTTGAATATTAAGTAAGTTGGAATGTAATTAGTGTTATGAATTAATTTATAATTTACTTGAAACTATTTTTTGTTTTAAAAGTTTTGACTTCACTCCTTGATTAGGAAATATATAAAGATATAAAACTTTGTATTTGTATAACTTAAGCCATATAAAATTTAAAATATTAAATTTATATTTGAAAAAGTTTTCTTTTAAATCCACATAATTAGATATATGAAATTCTCTCATTTATTACTTATTAAAATAAAAATTTATTACACTTATTTTTAAACAAAACAGGAATTAATACATTTCTACATGACAAATGATTGACACCACAGTTGGTATCAATAAATTAAATTAACAACGACAATAAATTAATATGGTATTTTCCAATAGTCGAAAATGCATGGAATTTTTATCAAAATCTGTTTATTTATTATAAATGATATCTATTATGTGTTTTTTATAATAAAAATTGTGTAATTACGCTAAAATTTACAATTTAAATTTAAATTATTTTGCGTCAAAATCACGTGATCAAAAACATGTCTGACGTCACACAGTTCCACGGTAGAAAAGACTGCCAAAACTTCAACAGACCGCACGAAAAACATGTCATAGTTTGTGTCATAATAGGGGGTATTAACTCATATGTCATCAACCTGTTATGAAATTTAGTTTATACTCAAGCCACGAGTAGCGCTGTAATCACTGTTCTTTTAAAAATTGAGTAGGCGTCCGAGTTTGTCATTATTGTTATTTTCACAGGTTATTTTACAGTTTTTTTTCCGCGTGTTGTTTTTGCTGTAAACATTTTCTTTTAAAATATATATCTGCTGTGTTCTGAATAAAGGAAGAAAAATAGTGAAATTCTTATGTATGGTTTTCCATATCCCAATGCGGAAAG
>JASKGN010017186.1:0-10483 GCA_030556245.1 Falagria sp. GC000072 | reverse complement strand
TCTAATTTGCGGCGAGATGAGAACTGAAGAGCGCATGTTTAATAATTCTATGAGTAATTTTAACCAAAAAAGAAAGAAAAAAGAAATAAATATGGTATTCTAACAATGTGTAAAAATTTAAAAATTTTATTTCTTAATTTAAATTTTTAATTTTCAAAAAAAACAATTAGAGAGGGGTAAAATTAAATTGTTTAAACGTCTTTGATATCAAATGCAGAAAAGAAAAAAAATAAAACTGGCATTCTAACAATGTGTAAAAATTTTAAAATTCTATTTCTTAATTAAAATTTCTATAAAAAACAATTTGAGAAGGGATAAAATTCAATTGTTTAAACGTCTTTAATATCAACTGCAGAAAAGAAAAAATAAAATAAAACTTATATTCTAACAAGGTGTAAAAATTTCTAAATTCTATTTCTTAAATTAAAATTTTCAAAAAAACAATTAGTTAAGGGGTAAAATTAAATTATTTAAACGTCTTTGATATCAACTGCAGATCTGATCATTCTTGTTTGATCACAGCTTGCTTATGTTCACACTTTAGAAAATAGAACCAGCAGGATTGCAACGCCTGAAGATGTGATCGAACCAAAGCTTTCCTTGATCAAAGACACCATCAAATTGAAAACTGCTGGAGAGAGAGTAAAAAATAACTTCGTACATACTTTAAAGAAAAATATTATTTCTTTCTTGATTTTAATAAATATTTTTTCGCGTGATGAATTTTTGTTAAGCACGAGCTTGCATGTGGTATCATATATATGTCGATCTAGAACTACAAATTAAACTAGCAATTGGTATTTCTTGCGTGCAATTAACTTAAGGCTTAAGATCATCGTCATTGCGTGCTTATTATTTTATACCAGTTGATATCTTTTACTTTTCTGCAGTTCTGCTACTAAATCAAATGAAACAAAGTATGAAGAAAGCAAGATTGGAAGATAGAATAAGAACATTTACACGACAGGTATAATATCAGTGCATGTATGGACTTGATAGTATATTCAATTCGTTTTAATTTACTTTACTAAGGAAGTAACGCAAATCATAAATAATTCAATTTGCGCATACGGTAGCTGGACTTACTTAAGTCATGTTGTTTCTTTGTATCTTTCATTTCTGCAACTTTTTATCTTGTGTTTTATTGCAATTGTTCCATACGACCTGTTTCAGTCTTTTTTCTTTATAACTTAATTCACTACTTATTATTTAAATTTTTATTTAATTTATACTTAATTATTGACTTAGAAATTTTATACTTAAGTTTTTCTTTTCTTATCTTTTGTTTTATTTTTTTTTCTTCTTTGAAAAGTTTATAATTTTCTTTTAAGTTAAGTTAACTTAAGTTAAGTCAAGTTGGGTTAACTTAAGTAAAGTTAGGTATTGCATTTGTTTTTTCCATTTCTTTAAAAACCTTTTTTGTTATGTTGACTTAAGTTAAGTTAGGTTAGTTTTTTTTTTCATCTCAGAAACTTGTTAAGTTCTAAGTTAGAAACAAGAAGCACTTCTAACTTCTAGCTTCTGAAGTGTATTTGTTTGAACAAAGGAAATGTCACATTTGTGTCGATAATCACTTTCAGACACAACATCCCCTTCCTTTAAGGGCATCAAGCACATTGATAAAAGAAACAATTGCTAACGACAACTATAACTGTTTTTAACAGGTTTTGCAAGAAATTGACAGAATTCATGTTATCGACACTTTATTCCCTTTTCATCCCCTTTCTATTTCCTTCCACATTTGATATTTTTCCTGATGGTTAATTAATTAGACTAGTGGAATTTAATATAAAACAATCTAATAATCTATTAAATTCGGAGAAAACAAACAAAAAAATTGTTTACGGCTCGTTAAGTCCGACGGACGGGCGCAAAGTTGTGACAAATGACTTGAACGGAGTCAAGCGACAAACAACGAACGCGTTTGTGACTATTATTAGTACACATGTATCCTTGTAAATATGTCACATGCGTCATTTACAAATGTGTAAATGCATTAACACCACCGACACGTTAATGATTTTATCGGTGAGCCGAAGCATCACCCGGAATTTGTATTTTGTTCCTAATGTGTTGTGTTCTAACGACCATACATTTAAATTTGTCAGATTGAGATGGCGTTAGTGTCTAAATAAACCTAACCTTAAAATTCTTTCCAAATCTTTTCTGTTTTCTTTTTGGTGTTGGTTTGCTACCTAAGTTTTGAATGAAGCTCATCGAAGAAAGCAACAATAATAGTGTTATTAATCAGCAGTATTATGAACGCAACCACGTTTCAATACTGCCGCCCGCAGTTGACTGATAGAGCTATCAACAACTGACGGGCACATTTGTTCGTCCATACAACATTCCAGCATCAGTACCATACTTAAGAAGGGCAAAATAATAAGAAGAAAAGAAAGGAGAAGGAAACAAAGCGAGAGATTGAATCCGACGCGTTGGGTGCTTTTGTTTTGTTTTTTTGGAAGGAAAAGTATATCTCTCGATTAATATCAGTCCAGACACCCTGTTGGGTCACCGGCTCATTTGTCACTCGCACACCTTGCGCACATCATTTGTTTCATTTGCCGACTTGGATATAATAGGACTTATTATTACTTTATGATGATGTGTCTTAAGTCACATATATCACTACATTACTTCTACTTTTTTTTTAAAATCATTAATTACCTTTTGATATTCTAAAAATAATTCAATTATTTTAAGTTTAACCAAAACAAAGACTTAAGTAACTTGACCAGACCACATGAGATATATAATGAGATAAAGCAAGAAAAACAAATGCCAACCAATAGATAGATTGATACCCAAGAAGATCCCGAGGAAAAAGGTTGAAATCCGATTTAGCGTCACTGCATCCACTGGACTCTGAATTTTTTTTCCGGAGGTTTAGAACAGAAATCCAGGCTTAGATAGGGAAAAAGAGCCGAAATAACAAGGGGATGTCACTTTAGGCTGGACTTAGTGGCCCGAAGTTAAATATATCCGACTACATTCCCAAAAATTCTAACCTCAACCAAAAAAATGTAAATATGTACATAGATAGTTTAATCAATTAAATTAAATTAAATGAAGTGATTATGAAAGAAGAAGATTTTAGCAGGTAGCAGTAAATTGTAGTTAGCAAGTAGTAACAAGAAGCGAGTTTGAAATTGGAACCTTAGCATCGAATTACACGCACGTCGAGATTAACAAAGCGCCTCGTATATAATATGTATATACCTCAGGAATCGATCTGGCGAACAAAAGATCTGCCGAACGCTAATCACACGGCTCCTTAGACACCATTCATTGCTTAATTCGACGACCGACGGATGCTGGATCAATTACAAAACGTCTCAACTTCAAATAAAAAAACCACACGTGATATAACATAACCTAATATTAATTTTGACATATAACCTATAAACTATAAAATTTTAACTTGACTTAACCTCAAATTAAACATTAACTTAAACTTTTTATAGAGAAGTAATTAAGAAAAAACGTAAAAAACAAATATTACTTAAGAAAGTAATTTAGGTGTTTCTTAATGGCGTGCGTCAGTCTGAAAGTGGCCGGAAATGCCCGGTAGCCCTTGACTTGCAACTAACACAAAGTTGGTAATAGCCGATTGTATCAGGTCGTTATTTCCGGCGGGCGTCTTACTCTCGCTTCATTTGCTTTACACCTTCATGATATTTAACCTTCTTTTTATGTCACTAAACACGATTTATGATCTGTAATCAGAATAATAACATCAAAGCAACTTGTTCGTTGGAATATCAAGTGAATTTCAATCTGCGCATGTGTAGTAGCTCCAACCTTTTTTCCCTTAGGGAAGAGTAAACATACAAGAATCGAATCGAATCTTTATTACAAACGCGATACTTCAAGATGTGTATATAGCACTTCATCAGACATCCGATGTGTCAACACAATTCGCAAACTGAAGAGCGTGATTCTTAACGAAACAAAAGGGCAAACATCAATTCTGATCTCTGCGAATTTCTTTGAAGAAAAAAAAAGAAGAAGAAAAGAAGACTTTAGGATAGGTTAAGTTAGGTTAGGTTAGAAAAGAAAAAGAAAAGAATTAAAATTACATTGCGCATGAGCAATAGCCTTTGGGATAGGTTATGTTAAATAAAACGAAATGGTAAAATAAAGATCTATCCATGAAGTAACGGAATTGAAATCTTAATTAAACAATTTACGATGGTAATTACCAACGTATCGGTGAGTAGGTTGCGAACGCGCGATAAAAGATGTTTTTAATTACACATGAATATGTTCATTACTCTACGATTAGCTCTTTTATGTGCGCATGCCGGTTTACGAGCGTTTGCATATGATTATAGTAGCGATGCAATAGCAATAATATTAATAACAACAATTATAACAATAGAATTTTCTGTTGCGAGGATGATGTGATTTTTGAGCGACGAAAGTTGATAGCCTTCGATTGTTTTTTTTGTCGATTTTAATTATTCACAGATTACCAGTAGCTAAAAACAATTTATGCTTGTATTTTTAATCTTAAGTGCGAATACATTTTCTTCGGTATAAAGAAAAGTGTGGTTATGTTATATGTACTACCAATAGCGTTAAAGTTAGGTTAGTTTTGATATTATTGTGATATAACCTCACATTTAGGAGAGAGTCTCAACTTGAATAGCAAGAAGCATACTGTAATGTCAATAATAACTCAATCAGAAAATCAGTCATACATGGAACAATTAGAAGAGGGTTTAGGATGAAAACGCGTGTGTAGCTTCGAGGGTTCTGTCTAACCCTAAATCTCATAATACACGATTACAGTTATTAGGTTAGGACTACGAATGCTTTCCCATGCTTGGTAGAACATGAATGTGTTACGTTTATGTTTCTACATAACCTATAATGTAGAATATAACCTCAATCTGAATTTATTTCAGTGTTTAAGAAAAAGAGTAGGTATCTTAATTAAGATGTAGGTATAGTAGGTGGATGGGTGGGTACAATAAAAAAATATTGAAAGAAAATGGAAACTTAAGATGATGTAGGTGTATGTAAAGTAGACTTACATCTACATAACCTATGTAGATATAGCCAATCCATATTTACATTGCGTATGCAAATTGTGAGTAATTAGATGTTTGCTTGTAATGGATATTACCTATTGGTAGTAACTGATGCGATTACTTAGCTTAAGTTAGCTTAACTTTTTTATATGGAAAATTTTTAGAATTTCTATGGTTAATTATTGTAAACGCTAAGCAATTAGACTAAGTAATTATTTTAAATACCTAATTTCCGGTGGACATTTGTAATTTATGTGACTTAAGTCATTATAATACCTTTAATAAATTTTAAATGCTATTTACTAGTAGTATTATTTACTATATTAATGAATGCCAGTTAATAAACGGTGTAAAATCCTAAATTTATGAATGAAAATTTTTAAATTAGAAATTTACACTGTACTAGCTGCCAATTCTAATTACTTTTCTTTCTTACTTACACTTATTACTTACACACCTTATAGAAAATTCTAAATTCTAGAGGATAACCTTCAATAATTCACAAATTGAAATTGAATAACAATGACATATCGTATTACAACTTGTAATTACTTTATTATGACAATTACTCTAGTTAACACTGTTCTACAAACACCGTTTTAAACACATGAAGCACTTGATTTATTTCTTGCACTTCAAACCATCAAAATGCTAATGGTAAATTCACAATTATCACAAAGCTAATATTTCTTTAACTAGGTATATTTATGTGGTTCGAATACAACTGAGATAATTGTTATATCATTCTTATACAGAGCTCGTTTACTGCGATTGCAAACTCTTATTACTTCTTTAATTAATACAATTCATTAATTTCTTTCAGTTGCTCTTGCTGCACGCACTTTTATACTTTAACAAATAATTATATTTGTGTAAGTCAAGGTATGGTATCAAGGTAGTTAAGTAAGTAAGTAAGTAATGACTTAATACAAAGGGCAGAACTAAATTTAATTTAATTTAGAAAAACTTACCAGAAATACACAAGAACAGAAATACACAACAAGAGAAATACACAAAATGGCGGCATTGTCATATGTCATATAGAAAACTGTATTACCGACTCTATTTGAAATCTAATTTAACTTTAAAAAATTTGATTTTTAAACATGATACTTTTTAATTAATCCATATAAGTGTGAAGAATTAATGAAAGGCGTTTCTTAACTACATTACACTCAAATGCGTGTGTAAAAGCAATTAAATCCTATGGCATTGTTTGCATTCATTTCATTTAATTTTTTCATGTATTTAGAAGTGTGCACTGCAGATCTATAAATTACCCATATATACTATACAATTATAAATATACATATGTATATTAATAAATAATAATAAGCATATAGTATAGTAAGTATAGATAGGTACGTATATATACCTTATGGTATTATAACTAAGTGAAGCTTGTTTCAAATCGGAGTTAATTAATAATATAATTAAAAAACTAATAATGTGTTTGGCTAAGTGCATACATAAATCTGCATTAAAAGAAATGAAATCTAAGAAGAATAATCAGAACCGGCTATGAGTTTTTTTGAGTCTCAGGGAAAAAAAAATTATTTGCGTGACTTTGCTACAACGACCTGGAGATCGTTTAGACAATTCGGTAAAGTACCTAATATAAAAGCGCGGGATTCTTTTATTAGCGTGGAGCCTCAGAAAAAAAATCCTAAAGCCGGTCCTGAGTACAACAATATTCTATAACTAATATTAAACTCACAAGAATAGATAAACTAAGTGTGAAGTTAAACTGCTTTTCTTCTGCAGAAGATTGTTTCTTTCGTGTTGCTTTGGTTTACTAATAACGAGGTCATTAAACAAATTGTATTAATTATTTTACATATGTTGGAATAAAGTTCTACTGATTTATTTATATTTAATTCATATTATTTAAGTCAATGATATTAATGAACTTAAGTAAGTAAAGTATCCATACAGTAAATAATTTTGTAGAGAAATCAAATGAAGTGTTTAACTTTTAACTACTACTAAAAAAACGATAGTAATGTAACACCGATACCGGAGCAGGAACATGGCAAACCATCACAAAATCCGGTAGTTACATGCGTGAATTATCTTTAGTACTATACTGACTGAATCAACACATATACGGAACCATAAAATTACACCTTACTACAACTTCTGGTAGTAACCTAACCAAAACCTACTAAATATCCCTAAAACAATATTATACGGTAAGTATATCGTACACATTTGTATTGTTGGTTGTCTATTTTATGGAAATGTTAGTAGTCCCTCAGTTTGTTAGTAAAGTCTCACTCACTAGTATTTCCATCGAGCTAGCCTCATTTATCAGTTGCAACTTGTAATTACGTCCACATTTGCCGGCCATCATCTCTCATTTAAGTCACTACTACATTAAACTCTTCTACTATAAACTATTCTTAGTGATTTAACAAGTCCGATTTAGATTTGAGATTCGGATGGGTCTTAGTTATTATCCTTGCTTTCCTAACCTCTTCATAAACCTCGTTCGAAAATTCAAATCTAAGCTAGAATTATAAATATTATGTTACGTTTATACAGAACACACAGTAGTCCTCCATTAGGGAATATTCACATTTCCTAAACTCATAAATCTTGACTTCAATGTGTCAGAAATTGTAATAATGACCTTTAATAATGTCCTCTTATCAAAAATACTAAATTACTCTGTGTATTTTGTGTGTGGTTTCCACATTGTACAAAACTCACATTATATATGACTTAAGTCTTGATATTTACGTGTTGCGTAACTCGGAAGGGAAGCTTTTGGGGAAAACCCACTAAATATCCGCCTAAATATCCACAAGACCTTTTAAAACATCATTGAATGTGGCTTAAGTCGGATTTTGGCATTTAGCATTAGGATAATTGTTAAGCCGACTCTACACAATGACTTAAAATCTCATTCATGATTTTCTCTTCATTCACAACCAAAAATAAACCGGAATTTCCTGATAGTTTCAGACCTTTGCAATGATCAATATCCAAAAATGACAATTGAAAATCTAACGGAAAATAAAACAAATGACGTTCGGGAAAGAATACGACGTAAAATACTTAACGAAAAGGAATGACGTAAAACAATTGACGATCGACAGAGAACCGAACGTAAAACAAACGACGATCGAAAACGAACGACGTGAAACAAGTGACGATCGGAAAACGACGAAAAACAAATGACGATCGAACCCTCCATATTTAATTAGAGAAAAACAAATGAACTAAGAAGTATTAAGCTAAAGCAACTTACCGATTTTTAGCAGCAGCAGCACGATCACGTTGCCGTCGGTTTTTAAACCAATTGCCAACCTGCGTCGGAGTGAGTCCCGTCGCTTGAGCCAACTCCCGTTTCTTCGTAGGATTAGGATACGGATCCTGCAAATACCATTCGCGTAACAAACTCCGAGTGCGTTCCTTAAAACAATGCGTCTTTTGTTCCCCATCCCAAATGGTCCTGGGTAATGGGAACTTCTTTCGAACACGATACTTGTCCACAGGACCTAACGCTCGTCCTCGTAGCTTTTCCGCTTCCTGATAATGAGCTTCCAACCACATGGCTTGCAATTTTCCGTGGGAGGTTTTCGTGAACTTGTGCGTTTCCAAAATCGTATAGAGATCCCGAAAATTCCCACTGTGAAAACTCACTATGGCGCGAGCTCTTAGAACTGCTTCGCTTTTGTTTAATTCGCCAATGTTTGGATGAGCGACGGGTAAAGACCATAAGAATCTCGCTAGACGTTCGATATCGCCACTTTCCTCTAAGGTCTCACAAACCGCTGCAACTTGCGACACTGTGAAGTTCAAAGTTGGCAGAGCGAACATCGGATTGGGCATTATGGGAGTCGGAGCTACTGGCATATTGGTTGATGTCGGTGGAAGATTGACTCCTGGCGATGAAGATGTGTCCGAATGTCCACCGGAACCTGGTCCCGAACTTCCGGAACACAGGCCGGGATTAAGTCCCAGAGCCATGTGGGTTGCCAGTGTGGTAGCAATTTCTGAAGAGGGTTTGAAGACACTTGGGATTTTCACAATGGATGGATCTTCAAATTTGGAAAAAGTTAAGTCAATGATTTTCTTTCATGTCACTTCACTGTCATTGTCCACTGTCACAAAATGCACTAATTTAGAAAGAAGGTCGTTTAAAATTATGAGAATGATTGAAGATCACCCTACACCCTATATGAGTATATAGTCCGAATAGGGTAGATCATCTGAACGGAGGAGAGCCTCCGAACGTTGGTCGCTTAACGCTACACGCTGAGCACTGGTTTCGCTACAGTTCGGTGTCGTCGACACAGTGTGGTGTGGAGTGCGGTGTGTCTTGCGCCTGCCAGGTTTCGATTTCTGGTGCTGAGTCGACGGACGCTTATTGGTGATACTGCTATGGTTTCTACGGATACAAAGAGACTCGTCTACCAATGAACATGGCGCGTCGAGGATATCTCTTTCATCCTGCAGTTGGAACGCCTATCCATACACCTAACTAGAGGTGACTGTTAAAGTGGGCTCTATGTCACCTTGGTGGAAATGTAATTTATATGGTAGTGGTGACGTTTATAGGCGCGTTCGCAATACACACCTCGCTCGATTCCACTATCACAGACAGAAATGGAACGTCCACGTTTTTGACGATAACTCTACGACAGACGCTTAATAACATCTCGATGAACTTCAATTCAGTCTTGTACTTTACTTCTTGCTATTTACTTAGTATCCTACTTTAACTTCCTTTTTTGTTTATCATATCGATTTCCGAAATTGCCCAAAAAATATTAGGCAGCCCAAATTACTACATACTTTCAATTCTTACTTTAAAATATTTCCTTTCTGCATTTCCACTTTTTACTTTTTTTTTTTGGAAGATTTTAATCAAAAGACGAAAAGGAAGTTTCCAGTTGCAAAGATGTCAGACAATGTCAGTTAAAACATCATGGCGCTTATTCTCATCTCTATTTGTTTGTTTGTTTACTTTAGTTAGTTGATGGCGCCAGTATTTAAGCATCCCTGTCCTCCTTCAACAAAAGAAAACACAGTCTGGCATATAATTACACATGAGGTATATATACTTAGGTACGAAACGGATGCAAGTCGTCAAGCAGTGACTATTACCACTTTGTAAATATCAAAATGTCAAATAATTTTAAAGGGCTCTGGGAAGGTTTTCCAAATCTAATAGGAAATAGGAAAAGGAAAAGACGAAAGTTTTTTTGTTTCTCTAGGTTCTACTAGGTAAATTATAAATGAAATCCGTTGTTGTTTTTGTACAGGAGGAATAAGTCATCGCTTGAACAAGATGTCGGATCATATTACGCGAAGAGTTTGTGATGAGAAGCGCACACGTTTTAAGATGTATTAATGCGATGGAAGTTCCTAGTAAGAATCGGAACATGTGTTCCATTTTCGGATGATGACGGATTACATACTGTGGCTTTTCTATA
>JASKGN010017153.1:0-16030 GCA_030556245.1 Falagria sp. GC000072 | reverse complement strand
GACGACGAAATTTTCGTAAAAATACCTGTTTTCTTACATCCATATCTTTGCATTGGAACGCCCAACTTGAATGAAACTTTTGTTTCCTGCTCAGTTTTTTGCGGGCTACACAGTGGGAAACTCAAAACAGACTTTTCTTTTCGTTATCAGTCTCATTTTTTAATGACAAAAACGACACTTGTTTGCTCGGGATAAGAGACTAGTGTCTCTTATCGTTTCATTATTTTTTGTACTTGGCCAGAGACACTACCGTGTCTCTTGATAATATATATACTGATCTCATGGCAAGTATGATCATACTTAAGCACGATGCCCAGCTTATCATTTACAGCAAGGAATAAGTCATGCGCTTTTGCTTACCATGCGGTAAATGCAAGTTTACCACATTACCAGACAGAAGCCTTCACAGCCGCTCAAGATTTTAATATTTGTTTAGTTAAACCGCGCGTCGGCATCGGTCACTTGATTCTCTCCTAAATCAAACTACGTTTGACTAACTTATGCGAAATTACTATTGTAATTTTGTTATCAATAATTTCAATAATTATGTAGGTATTATATTTGTTTGCAATCATTAATTAACTTTGATCTTTATTTGTAAAATATCGTACGTCACTCGAGTGGCATGGCAATTACATAAAAATTTCCATACCACTCTCGTAACGTAATATACTAATATGACTTTGATCTGATAATTCTCAAGGAATGGCAAAACCTTGTCGGATATGAAACTTAATTGAATACTTTTGTTGAAACAAAAAAAAAAGATTTAACCATGTAAATGCAGTTAATGAAATTAAGTTGGCTAACTTAATATATTAATTATTTAAACGAAATAAACCAAATATATTTTTTAAATATTATTTATTGCATATACTTAAATACTTAATTTTAAAAACAGTCTGGAAAGGCTTCAAATAAATAAAATATTTAACTAAATTAGTCTTTTTTAAGAAAAATAAATTAGAATCAGGTTGATTTGAAATTTTGTATAATGACATTTTCAAAGCCAACACGATTTTGTTAGTTTACTATTGTCCACTGAACTCATTTGTGTCTTGTTAAGTCATAGCCAACTTGATGATTTTTCCAAGTATGCTGAAAACTCTTAATGCAAATAATCAGAAAATTAAATTATGAAAATTATATATACAACAGAGCCGGTTGTGGGTGAGAATGATACATGAACATAATTTTGATAATTACGGTAGAGCCCCTAACATAATAGCGGAGGGCCTAAGGAAGAATCCCCGAAGTCCCTTCCTATGAACCGGTCCTGATACACAACAGTCGTGTTTTCTAAGTATTCGACTTACAAATAACTTACAAATAATTTATATTTATATTTTTATAAAAAAAATCTACGTAACTTATAAATGCATTTTCTTTTTTAAAAGAAGTGTAACCGGCGCATCCACCTGCGTTAAGGTAAATACACAGATTTGGCATCAGAGTTGATTCTAATACTATTCAGCTTGTCATGAGTGTAATATGTTTTTGCAAATTGAAATATATATTGAAATAGTAAATAAAATTTTAATATCCGACAATAGAATTGGTCGTGGAGAAAGTTTCGAATTCAATTCGAGAATGAAATTATACCATAATACCTAATTCAGACTTATTATTAGCAGAATATAATTATACAAACAACAGCTATTTTTATTCGGGTTTGCTTATATATAAGTAGTTCAATAGAAATATAATAATATCAACAGTAATAAAATAATAATAACATCAAATAATTATATCCAACTTTATTATTACTCCCACTAATATATTACCAAAGGTGAAATATTAATAGAATAATAACAATCATCAACTCGGTTACTTCTAATATTAAATTTTAAATTTGTAGTAACTAATCTAATGGTCACAAACATTATATGTATTATGTACTAACATTAATCAAAAGATAAAAAATATACAACGAAGATACTCACAAGTTGAGCAACCTAATGAGTCATAACTTAATCCATGGAATTATCTATTCGATCATAGGATATTCACATTCCATCGCAATTAATGGATAATTCCATGAAAATGAACCACTAAACATATTCCTCAGATTCAAACTAAGTATATGTATACATATATATCTTACAAATAGTAACACCCTACAAGACAGATACATGTAAAGATACAAAGTACATACGAGAATATGTCCCACGGCCGCATACATGTAAATTATGAATTGCTTTGTGGAAAAACAAGAATGGTGAGAATCACGTATTCGGTATACATAAATTACAGGTATACATTTTACCCATATTTGCCTGGAATTCAAGGTGGTTAGTAAGACAACGTTTGATTAAATATTACAATACTAGGAATGTTATTCATAATGGTGTCATCTGATTAATAGTAATAATTGTCTTACACAATATTGTAACGTGTTCTAGAACGTGTCGCAGCGTAGGGTAATGATTGTAATTGATGACAACTGTTTGCAGTAGATCAATAAGACCGTGTAACCGTGTATAACTAAACAAGAATAATAGTTTAGTTTGATTATTAAATAAATAAATAAAAAAGAAAAGTAGGAAACTAAACTAAATTTAGATCCAGAATTTTTTTTTCAGAAATTTGTCGTTATCAAGTTGTAGAAGTTTAGATAATTCCGAACATTCAAAGATAAATGAATAATTATCTAATTGCAATGATACATAACTTAATTGAGGTTATAAATTATTTGTTTATTTGAGGAAAATGAAAAGGATATTGACATTAAATTTTGGGAATATAAACAGATTTTTATGATAATTAGATGTTTATTATCTTGGTGGTTAGAACTATTATTTAAAATTACATTCAGTAAGTTTTTCGATGGAAACAATAGAGATAATATATAAAGAAATAATTTATTAATGGATACAAATATTCAAAAAAAAGTTGTAGGAAAAAACAAAAAAAAAGTAATTGCTAAACGTATTCCGTTTTATCGCGATCTATCGTGAATGCTCCGGTCACAGTAGCATATCCAACTTATTTAGACTTAGGAAAAATGCCGTAAAATACCATAAAATGCTTATTTTAGTCGTTTTAGGCATATTTTGCTTATTTTCAAGATTTGAGAGACATTTTATTGAATAATTGAGATTTTATTGCTACAATCCGTTGAAAACAAACGCACATGACGATATGTATATTAGATTGATTTATTATTAATTAAATTGAAAATCAAATTTTTAAAATTGATTTTAGTAGTAATAATAAAGATATATTTTATTAGGTATTGAAATTTAGTAGATGTTTAAAGCACAATTTATAGTAAATTCGAATTATCCCCAATGAGCACAGCATGTAAATATTTGTTCGCAATACATAGTAGATATTATTTTTCGTATCAAATGTACGGTTAATGTATATGGTGTATAAGCATGTGTATAAGTACTTAGTTAAATTAAAGTTGAATTTGGATTCATGTACATTTAATTATCTACACCCACATATACAATTACATACTTTGAAGGGTAGTTACAAGTAGTAAAATGTATGTTAAGGCTTAGATACTTAATTTAATTTGTAAGAGAATTAAAGCTTGCGCTAAGTGAAAATTATAGTTTGGATGTTGAATGGACTTTGACTTCAAGTGTCCTTTAAATTGTAGTTCATTTCACGATGGTCACGCACGTTGACGTCCAGACGTACATAAATTATTTACACATGGATAATAAAACCAAACCTAATATCTCCTGTTCAGTGAATGAACGAACGAACGAGCGACATCATTTCTTTTATAATTACATACTTGTATCTTGTCAATTTCATTTAATTTTAGGCTTAGGCAATCAATTAAAACTTTAAATTTAAAATTAGCATTTTTAAGAACTTGTTGGGAACCCATTAAATTTGTAATTTAATTGAAATTTTATATGATAATTTATAGTATTTATACTATAATAAAGCTTGTTAATGTAGTTATGATTTTTTTCAGTAAATATTTATTTGTACAAATCCTGAAAATGCGTGGGAATCACGCAATGACGCATTCAAAATTGATATTAGAACCGATAGATATATTCGTTATTAAAACGAATAGATAGTTATAAATAAATAATTTCTCGTAAATGTCAACATATGGGGTCAAATAAAAATAACGGAAATATTATTTCTATACAAAATAAATCAATGTCTCTATCAGTATAGTACAAAAATATTTTATGAATTTTAAATTTTATTGAAACCAACATGGATTGATAGTATTATTTTTATAAAATTCAAATATGAAAATTGCAACTCAAAAACAAATTTGTCTTCGAAGATATTTGAAATTTTAAAAAGTTACTAGAAATGTTTATAACTTATGACTCATCGGCTACCAATGACGTAACAAAACATACACCGACATAAAAATGGTATGGTCCTAACCTTTGTTTCGTCCATAGTCAGTTCGTACTAGTTCGGACTTCTCCGTTGCATGCAATTAGAAGTTTTGTTGTTTGCCGCAAGAAAAATTCCTACAAAAGTAAATTTAACAAATTCCATAGTTACGACGGATTATGTTTTGTTTCGTCATTGGTTCGTACGACATAGTCGATGAGTCATAAGAAATTTTAGTAACTTTTTAATACTTCGTATATCTTCAAAGATAAATTTGTTTTCGAGTTGCAATTTTTACAGCGCCAAAAATATCCCCCTAAATCGCGTGGTCATAGCGGTAAATGAGAATAAATGAAATTGAACAGCATTAATAAATAATATAAATGTCCACACTTTTTATGTTTTTTTATGATCACTTATAAGAATAATCGTATTTCAAATCTAGAACATACAATAACCTTTTACCACAGATACCCTGATATGTCACAATGATTTATTATCGTAAAATATTAAATTGCTCCAATAAACTAAATAAACATACCAACGCAATTTAATAAATAACAACACCTAACTAAAAACCCGTAATTCAAAAGCCTTAAATAAATTCAATTTCATAATTAAATAATTATCTCCAACCGCTAAAAGAAACAGAAACGAAATTCACCTTGAATAACAAAAACAACAACAAACCGAGAATAAATAAATTCACATAGTAAGTCGCATACATTTGAAGATCGATAAATGTTCGGTAAATGTTCAATTATTAATCCGTCGAAATGATCACGTGACGCTTACTAGCAAGTAGTCCATGCATGCGACATGAAAAACTCATCGTGTATTAGTACGTTGTATCCGTGTCGATGTCCAATTCTTACCCTCGTTCCATATAGAATTGTAGACAACGAGTAATAAAACATATCTATGTGTATATCGAAGCGCGCGATGTAAACTGCCCCCCATTAGGTGGTTGCGTTCTTAATGTACATTGTAGGTGGCTAGTGTACGCAGTTGATGGTCATTTGGGTCTCGTCGTTGACGGCGTGCAAGCACATCGCGTTATCAGTCCAATTCAATGAAAACATCTTTGCTTATACTACTAATCCATTAACTTATTCAATAGTTAAGATGCGTGATAATTTCGCAGGTCTGAACATCAAGAAGTCCAATATTCGGATATGGATCCATCAGAGGGATTTGGCAAGTCTACAGCAGGTTATTTGGGAAGGACATGGGAATAAATTGTTAGTGGAGCATAGTAACAATCCTAAAGTCAAAAGGTTTTTGGAATCTTGTCCTTATATTTTGGTAAGTCCCAAAAATTTTGAAAATTTTTAAAATTTAAATTAATCAATTGTTTTGTTTTTTAAAGGGATGTATTAAAGATGTCCATGCTGATGTGATAAATGATGAGTTGGAAAGTTTTACTGATCATACATCACCACCTGCACCTAATGTCATGTACATTGCAAAGGATTCCAATGGTTTGACACCACTTCACAAGGTAAAATTTTTCAAAATTTTGAGACTTTGTGAAATTTTGTTTTCCAAATTTATTTAGGCTGCAGGATTAGGTAGATACGACATCGCAGAATACATCATTTCGCATAATCCAAAAAGTGTCACTTGTGTGGATAACGAAGGGCGGACACCTTTACATTACTCCGTCATTCTTAAAGATGGCGGCAAAATGTTCGACTATTTAGTCGAAGCAGGCGCAGACGAGGGGGCTTTGGATAATGTAAGTGATTCATACGCATGACACAAATAATTCTTAATGTGGAGATGAAAAAAGGGGGGAGAATATGTAGGTATGCAATGACGTGAATTAATTGACGCCAATTCCAGAAATCGAAAAGCGCAGGATTTTACAAGACTCGAACCAATGAGATTGACTCGAAATTACTTCATGTCATTCCTGACTCGCCACGCAAAGCTAAAGAAGGTTCCACGTTCGATTGGGGAATACTTGGGGTTGCTGCTACGCCATTAGAAGAGATGTCTAAAGTAATTGAGGCTAATGCTGATGAGGTGTTTGGTGCTGAAGAGGGAACTAATGGGAATGAAACTATTGGAGAAGGTGAAGAAGAAACTGAAGCTTTAGTTGAAGAAAATGGTGGTGAACCTGAAGCGGAAGCTGAAACTGAAGAGAATAATAATAATGAAGAAGAAGTTGCTACTAATGAGGATGCTGAAGCTGAAGGAGAACCTGCAGTCGAGGAAGGTAAACCAGAACCTGAACCTGAGGTAGAACCTGAAGCGGAACCAGAAGAAGAAACTGCAGCTGAAGAACCTGAAGCTCCACCAACTGAAGAAGAAACTCAACCTGAAGTAGAACCTGAAAGTGAACCTCAAGCTGAAGAAATAACTGAAGCTGAACCTGAAGCAGAACCAGAGCCTGAAGCAGAACCAGAAGCTGAAAAACCTCCAACACCTGCACCAACTCCTGAACCAACTCCTACACCAATAGAACGTGAACCTACTCCAATGCCACCACCATCAACAGTTCCAGAACCTGAAGAACCAGAAAATGCTGAACCTGAACCAGAACCTAATGATACAGAACCAGAAAACTCAGAACCACAAGAAAAACTAGAGGAAGAAGAAGAAGAGGAAGAAGATGAAAATGATAAAGAACAAGACAAAGAAACAGCAATAGTTGAATCCGAAGCAGTAATTGAAGGAGTGGTCAATGGAGAAAACGAAATCGAAAGCGTGAATGAACAAGGAGCTTCAAAAGATGATCGCGACGATGCGGAAATTGCCGAGATGGTTGCTTCCGGTAATATGGAACAATTAGCGGCACTCGTGTTAGATGGTGAAGGTGACCGCCTGATGGGTCACACTAGCGACGTCCCTGAACTTCAATCCTTTCTCGATAACGTGCCTGTCTACATGGTAAGTAACGTCTCATTAGTGTGCGGCCTTAATCAATAAACCAAATCGTATTAATTATGCATGACTTCATTGTGTGCAGAACAAAATCAATCGGATTCACATGGCCGCACGTGACGGGAGCCTCAAGGAGTTACAAGCTGCTTTAGATCGGCGTAAATTTGCTATTGCCAAGGATAAAATTTCACCGAATGGTGCAACACCATTACATGTAGCTACAGTCTTTGGAAATACTAGTATCGTACGGTATTTAGCTGGCAGGTTTCCGGAAACTGTCACTGCTGTTGATGATAATGGAAGGACACCTTTACATTATGCAGCTGTTGTTCCTGATAATGGACATTATTATAATTTGTTAGTTCATTTAGGAGCTAATACTAGATCTGAGGATAAGGTAAGAATTTTGCCGAATGAAATTTAGGATATAACATAACCTTAAAATTTTATGAGCAAGTTTGTGAGTTTCTATTGTTTTTTGCTTAGTTTGGACATACTCCCGAGTTCTACAGATCTAATCAAGGTGAATTCTCCCATCGTGCAATTCTTGCTGAATATGGCGCAGAAGAATTAGCCGAGGAAATGTTAACAGACAAAGGTAAGAAAACCAAATGAATGTAGTGCAATTTGCTATTAAAGTCTTCTTGTGTGAATTTTAATTTTGATGTCATTCGTTTCGATGTCGTTTCTTTACTTTCTTTCGTTTCTATGTACTTCCCCCAATGTCTTCGTGTTTTAGCGTTTTTTAACATTTGTTTACCTAAATATTCAATGCAATATACGTCCAATTACCGACCAATTTTGACATGTAAAACAATCGAAAATCGTTCTGGCACATACTGTTTGTTACTTACCACAGTTCCCGATGACGTGCATTCGGCCCGGAAAGATTTGGATGATCAGGACATGATCACGGTACTAGAACGCTGTTACAATGTTCTACACGGAAGGAGGAATAGCAACACTTCGTCGGCGGCATCTACCGTCACTGTAAAATCCATCTCGACACCACATTCCATTTTGAGTCGACACACCAGAAGATATATCTTCGATAATGTCAAAGGACGTCTCACTCGATTGGATCACAACTTGTACGATTTGATTTGGCCCAGTGTGAAGAAGTTACCTACTGATGGTGAATTCAGACAGAATCTTGAAAGCGATTTTCCTGTGGGGATTGTCATTCCGGATTTTGCAGCTTACTATATTTTCGCCGATATGTTATTGCCTATTATCAAAGAAGCTAATAATATGGACACTCATATTGAGTTATTGAAACATCCAAAAACCAAATTTATGCAGTTGGATGATGAGGAGGATGATGAAGAAAATGATGAGAATGAAAATGAAAAATTGGATGATTTGGAACGATGTGTCAGTATTGATTTAGATTTGGATCCATCAGCTAAAAACGTGGTTTCTGGTAGGGTTGAATGTACCAGAAACATTGAGTCTTTTGAATTACCAAATTACCTCACAGTTGGGGAATTGGAACAAGTCGAAAGGCTTATTACAACTGTCTTATTAAGTACTGATGTGGCTAGTTCACTTTACCCCAATGCCACTGAAGAAGAAATTAAAGACAAAGGTAATGGAATCTATTATACCATGAATGAAATATTAGAAGAACCTTCAGAAGCTAGAGTTATTCTAGCTTCCAATGGGTTACTCATTCCATTATGGAACATTTCTGATTCTGATAGATTGCATGGTAAGCATTGGCCATATGGTCGTGGTGTATTCGTGAGTAACAGCTACAATCTTGCTGTTTGGATCAATGTTCTGGATCACATTCGTATCATTACTGTCACATCCCCACTTAAACCTGGGAATGTAGGACAGATCTATACTCGTTTGTATAAACTTATCACTTGTCTACAAAGACAACTTACATTCAGAAAGGATGAATTTCTTGGGTATCTTAGTGCTAGACCCACTGCAGTTGGTACTACAATTCAATTCAATTTCAACGTGAGGTTTCCATTTTTAATTAAGGAACCTGATAACTTCAGATATTTGTGCACTGTGCGTGGATTAAGTTGTCATCGGAACACTACAAGTTCTGATATTGTGCGAATTGGAAACAAGCAAGCTTTGGGAATTACCGAATTGCAATGTTTTGAAGATTTTTGTACGGCCGTTGCTAATATTCTTCAATTGGAGAAAGATATGGCAATGTCAAGTTCATTACATATTGCTGCGTTGTTTGTTAATATGTTTAAAAGGAAAAAGAATGGTGTTGTTGAAAGTTAAACATTTTGTCAATGGTTGCATGATATTTGTTTACTATATACACAATATATTTATTTTCAAATTGAATATACAGAATGTCAATTAATGGAAGTTTCTAGATTTTGCTTCAAATTATCATGAAAAAATAAAAGTTATGTAGATTTTATCACCATGACATTCGTTTTCTTTTTAGTAGTACAAACATTTTCAGATTAGCGAGGTAATTGAATGAAATTAATAATTTATTGAGTAATTTTACTTTAATTACTACTATTCATTGATTTGTTCTGTTTTGTAATCCCCATGGGAATGTAAATTTGTTGAATAATTTAAGTTTAGTTTACTACGTTGACAGTATAAAGAATTATAAAAAATGGCATTAGAATAGTTGTAATTATCATGATTATTTTTTATTTATGGACGTTGGATATCTAGGTAAACAAATGATTTTCATTTTTATATGGAATTTTATTATATTTATTATTGTGATGTCCTTGAAGTTTATATTTTCTATCTATGTTGTATTTTATTATCATGGCTTTTGTGTTGATGGAAAAGAACAATTTTTGTCTAACTAAAACACTACTTTTCTTTTTTCTTCTTTTTTTATTGTTGTAATTATCGATTAAACATTATTTCTATTTTTTTTAATATTTTCCAGATGCTCATAACGCTCAAGTGGAAATGCCTTTCTTTTGTACTGAGGAAGGACGTTACCTGGCTTCCTGTAAGTTTGACATTTATATACCATAAAGTGGTAAACAATTATTATTACTTTACCACTTTGTTGAATTTTTCTGTGTCAGTTGTATCCTTTTGTTGTGTTTTGTGTTGTTTCTTCTACTTTTTAGTATTGTTTAGACTTTAGTGTCACTTTAATTCTA
The DNA here is from genome assembly GCA_030556245.1 of Falagria sp. GC000072. Lineage (NCBI taxonomy): Eukaryota > Metazoa > Arthropoda > Insecta > Coleoptera > Staphylinidae > Falagria > Falagria sp. GC000072. The sequence goes on along the minus strand of JASKGN010017153.1, from coordinate 5,702 downwards.
TTGTATTTTAAAGCTTAAAACTTACCTTTATATTATCGATCAGTATTACTAAAATCTTTAACAATCAATTTTCTATTTGATGTAGATAGTGTATGCAATTGTTTTCTTCTTGGAGTAATTTACTATTCCATTTTATATATTTGTCATCATCAAATTTGATGGTTTGTACATAAATTGATTTTTTAATTTTCTTGCTTTGACAAATGTATAAAATTGAGTAGGACTTGTAATTCTCTTGATTTTGTTTGTGTAGTTATTGTTAGTAATGTTTATTGTTGGGTTTTCTCTGTACAGTTAATGAGTGGATTTATACAAATAAAAATATAGTACATATTTGACATTTATATTTTAGTAATTAATGAATTTCCAATAACTTTTCTTAAAGCTAAATCTATTTCTATTGTAAATATATTTCCTATGCCTTGACCTTAAGTAGATTTTTTTGTAGATTTTCTAACGAGACTTTTAAAATATCATATCAGATGATATGACAACTCTGAATTCTTGACTTTGATGGTTTGGCACAATCACATAATCGTAGGTAATAAGAAAAATTTGAAAGTTGTGGTTTGATTTGCAGTGTGTGTCTTCCTAGTCTGTGTCTTCCTTCTTGTGTAACTTATAGCTTTTTAAACAAATTTCCAGTAATTGCTTCCATTCCAGCACTCGGCGATCCATTGATCAAAGGTCTTACTGAAGTGGCAAACAAACGGCCTGCAGATCCAATTGCCTATCTTGCTCAGTATTTATATCAATTTGCAGATAATAATAATCGGGCACGTTCCCGAGGACGTACTCAGGTAACATCATCGACTTTTCTTTGTCAAATTTACACCAATTATAATTAATTTCTGTTTTTATAAATTCCCTATAGGAAAGTCAAAATATTATATCAGTAGGAAGTCCAACATCAACAACAGTGACTGAAACAGTCCCAGAAGATATAATGAATCAAGCAAATGCTCCTGAAACAACAAATCCCAATGCAAATATTAATGTGGTAACAATTGATCCGGATGATATTCCTCAAGAAGAAGAATCAGCATTTAGTCCAACGAGTCGGGTATGTACAAATTTCAAAATTGTCACAGGTATGATTTAGTAAATATAATTATTGAAGAAATATTAGTATGTTTGAATGTTGAATTGAAGTTTGAGCTTAGTATTTGCTAGCGATGCTATGGATGATGTGCAATTTGTGTATTTGTCTAGGACGAGCATGGTCAAAGCATGTTGCACTTTGCCGCCGCCCGATCGCACGGACGCAACGCTTTATTCCAACTGCTAGTGGAAACGAACATTAATATCGGTTATAGGGATGAATTGTATCGCACAGCTAGGGATATTACAGTACAGGCTGCTGTACCCGATAACACGGTGGAAATTGATAGATACGTGTTGCAAATTGCCACTCAAGGTAGAACAATTCTTTATTTTCAAATTAAATTTGTTCAAATCATAGGTTTGTATGTGATTTTTATAATGAGGTATTGATTTCATTGACATTTTTAGGAGACACCGACAAATTAGTAGAACTTTTATTAGATGGTTATGATCACATAATAGATATCGTAGATGAAGATGGCGTTCCAATTTCTGAAGCAGCAAATCAAGCAAATCAACCTGACACTGTTGCTTTCCTACATTCAATTTTAGCTTTTGAAGTAAGTTAATAGCAGGTAATAAATTGAAGGAACGAGTTTATATTCAAATGGTATAATTGTAGGAACGCCGAGAACGAGTTCATCACGCAATCCGCGAGGGAAATCTTACTGATATTAAACAAATGCTTGCTGATGCCAATGATACTGGAAGTGGACGACTTTTAGCTATTGGAAAGAATAGTTATGGAAGATGCACTTTACATATTGCTGTTTTATGCCAGCAAGAGGAAATTGTTGATTATTTAGCTAATACATTCCCAGAGACGCTTTTTATTGGTGATAATGTATGTACTGATTACAATTCATTTTTTTTAGATTCAGTTGTTAGTTGTAATGGCGACTGGTAAGCCTCAATAGAGATTTTCTAATTTTATTTTATTATTTTTAGTTGGAAAGAACTGCTTTACATTATGCAATGGGAATAGAAAAAATTGAATCAATAAGTCGTGTGTTAATCAAGGCTGGATCAAAACGAGTGGCAAAAGATTTAAAAGGACGTCAACCAACATATTACTTCATGAACAAATCAGATATTTTACGTCTACAAGAAGAAGAGGAAACTTTCTAAACTGAAAATCTTTCATTTTTGGATACAATTGGCAATTAAACAAATGGAATATTTCTATACCTTTCTACCAATTTAAGTATAATCTTATTAGTTTAGGTTTAAATATAAACTAAAATCCAGTAATTTATTATTATTAATTCTATAATGAAATGATGAACTCAATGAATTGGTAGTGTCTAGAAGTTTAAAAGTACATGGCACTAAAATTACACCTAGATACATAAAGTATTACTCGTAATTAATTAATTAATCAAAATATTTATCCATAAAAACATAATGACATTAATCAAAATAATGGTATAATAGCTTTGTTCCTACAGCCCGTCAAACTGATTTGAAACTGATTCCAAACTGTCAACGCATGCGCAGTTTGAAAAAAACATGCAAAAAATCAAACTACGCATGCGTTGACAGTTTGGAATCAGATTCAAATCAGTTTGACGGTCTGTAGGAACAAAGCTAATAAATATAATCCTTTTGGGTTTAGGATTTCTATAACAATATTGTTAAAGTAAAGTAACATAACATAGCTAACGAGTGGCTTATTGGATTACATACATAAAATAATTACTTGCATAGTTCCTACCGAGGAAAAATTGCTCGATATTTAATATTTATTACTTAAGAACAAAATTTAATTGTTGTATGAAAATGTTTAGTATAAATGATTTATATTTATTAATAAAAGTATTCAAGCTGATTCATGTGCTCATCAATTTAGGTTTTGCTTTTGTATAAAAAGACTTTAAATACTAGGTAAAGACATTCTTTTTTTCAAGCGTCGTTTACATATTGTTTTTAAAGACAAAAATACAAGGACATATTTATACTACTAATAATATATTTGTAAAATGGTTCTTTTATCCTTGTCATTGCGAGTGTGGCTTTTCGTTTACATCGATGTTAGGTACCCATGGTTGAGGATTTATAAATGATACGGAAACTGAGGAACGTAATGCTGGAATTAAAAAGATTTATTATTAGTATTGATTATATATATATATTATCAAATTAAACTGTACTAGGCTTTATAATACAATTTTAATATGAAGATTCCTGTATTTTATGTGTCTTTTGTTTTGTAAAGGCGTACAATGCGTATTATTTGTGTCGAGTATTAAAAACTGTAAATTAATATCCCAATGAAATTATTTATAATTTAAAGCTTAATTACAATTTATCTAAATGAATATTTAAATAAATTTATAATTAGTATTGATTATAATAATTATAAATAAAGTTAAAATGTCTAACTGTACTGGGCTTAATAATACAATTTTATGAAGATTCGTGTAATTTATGTGTCTTTTGTTTTGTAAAGGCGTACAATGCGCATGATTTGTGTATCGACCTGTCGAGTATTAAAATCTGTAAATTAATATCCCAGTAAAATTATTTATATTATAAAGCTCAATTACTATTTATCTAAATAAATATTTAAATAAATTTATAATTAGTATTGATTATAATAATTATAAATAAAGTTAAAATGTCAAACTGTACTGGGCTTTATAATACTATTTTAATATGCAGATTCCTGTAATTTATGTAGCATTTGTTTTGTAAAAGTGTTCACTGCGCATGATCTGTGTATCGACCTATGGAGTATCAAAACTTGTAAATTAATACTATTAATTATTTATATTATAAAGCTCAGTTACTATTTATGTAAATAAATATTTAATTACTATCAATTCCAAGTCCAAATGGCACAGGTTTCTGCTTATCTTTTGCGTTTTGTTTCCATATCTCGTACGCTTTCTCATTGTATTCCATCCTCTTCTGTTTCTGTTGCTCGACTTCAATTAAAGCCAATTGTTGTTTAATCTTTTTCTCTATAAAATTTACCAATTAATTAATTTAAATTTTAATTCAAAGTTTAGTCAATTACTTATACCTAGATTCTTCTCCTCTTTACGTTTCAACCACAACTGAAAATTTAAATTATTCTCTTGAATTCTTTTTTCCTTCTCCTGAATCTTTCGCTTTTCTTCTTCCTCTTCCGCCAACTTTTTCTTCTTACTTTCCTCCTCTTTCTTTTTCTTCTCAGAAAGCCAACGTTTAAAATTTTCTCTTTCTAACTCAATAAGCGCTTGTTTTTGTTGCTCTTTGATTTTCTGAATTAGATCTTCCTTCTCCTTTTGCAACTTCTTTTCAATATCCTTTCTGCGACACCATGACCGAAAATGTTCAGTTTTTGACAGATCTCCAGAGAATCGAACAGTATTAGTGTTAATGGAGGACAAAGAAGGGATGGAAAGACGCAAATCCGAAGTGGAATTTGTAGCTTTGACTGTTATGCCACTATCGCTTTCAAATAACGAAGTCGATGATAATTTCAAAGCGCTCAATGTCGAAACTAAGCGAATTTCAGTTGGACTACTACTGAAACAATTCTCCTCGTCTTCATCAGTTTCTTTAGATTCCGATGGAATATCAGTTGTTATAGTTGCTGATCGATTTGTAAGAGATGTTTTAGAAACGGAAACCATTTGTTGGGATGATTGTCCACCATCAACTTCTGGATGGAATGGACATCCAGTTGGGTTAGAAAAACAAACACATCGTTTGATCGTAATAGATTTCAAATAATCACCACTTCCGGGTATGTATATGGGTATATTGCATGTATTGGAATTAAACATCGTTTTGGAATTTGCGTGCTTACATATTTTCAATTTTTTAGGATCACTAAAGGTCTCGGTTTCAACAGGGTAAGAAGATTCCTCCGAGTTTGCATTTGGTTCACTGTTGGTATCTTTATCTAGCGAAAACATTGGCAAACTAGTGATTGGATCTGGGCCAAGTTTTACTATGAGATGGATACGTACGACTCATGTAGACTTTGAGATGAAAGAAAAATGGCCCTCCCAATTTTAATACAACTTACGTACCACTAGGGTGAGATATTAACGAAAGGCGATGGTAATGATGGTTGTGTATAACTCGCAAATGATGTGGGAAGCGACAGCTTGACGGAAAACAAAACAAAATATGACTTCAAAGGTTTGTGTTACCTTGTCAATTTTGTTTAATTGTTAGATTTGTTTATTGGTGGTTTTATATTATAGAAATGTATTTAAGGGGGCCGTCTCTTCGACGAATTGTTTCTACTGTAGGGTATCGGTAAAGGGAGAGGAAGTTATAATAATAATAAAAAGGTGGAGTTTGGTGTTACTATTGTTTCTCTCTCAGCTTAATATAAAATAAATGCATGAATAGATAAATAGATTGAGCGCAATGCCAGAATTTTGGCTAGCTGGTTGAAGGGAAATCTTGATCGGCTACGAAACCAAAACTCTTGAGTTCGCTAACAAATAATAAACAAAAGTCAGCAGTCGGCAAACCTTTGATTGTGCTGTATGACTCATGCTTAATTTATTGAATTATAGCAACAATTAATTTAAGAAAATGTTTAAATCTTTTAACAAAATCAAACATGATCTATTTCCGTCAAAAAATGTAATTTA
>JASKGN010017143.1:0-12896 GCA_030556245.1 Falagria sp. GC000072 | reverse complement strand
AATGACGTTTAACGCAAGGAAGGTGCTTCAATGAAGGGAATACAATCGACGGCAACCAATTCAGCAAGTTAATTAATAAAAAAATACATAAAAAACAACAAATAATAAATATGTGGCGTTACGAAGTTCGCTGGGCCAGCTAGTATTCTATATAATACATAATAATATATAATTAAACAGTAGGCTGAAATGTCTTTAATTTTAATATGTGTAGAATAAGTCAAAACACTCTTTAATTCCGGTTTAAGAAAAATATAAACATTCGAAAATACAAAAATATTCGAACAAAACTTAAGTATTCAAAACTAACCAAAGTAGGACATCCTCAAAACATAACAACTCGAAAAGAATTTCATTGACATATTCATTAATTTTAATCTATCAATTCGTGAAATACTAGTAAAAGCTGAACCACGAATTAAATCAATGATAAATTCGGTTTTATGCTTTTTCACGCTTTCGATTGGAATTACCTTAGTTTTTATCTAGTGGCACTCATAGAGTACGTTGGTTTAGCAAAAAATCGTGAAAATATACTACGTCTACTCAATTTAGCTACCAATGTAATTTTTGTTTATATTGTTGGTTAACGTTTCTGTAAGTAGCGAGATGCTTTCTATTTAATCGACGTATTAAAAGTGGACTTATTAGACTCTTGATGATGCTAAATAAATTAAGAATTAAATTTATCGCACATATTTTGTTTCGTAATTTTCTATAGTTATTTTATCTATAAACTCATTTGATAACAAAATATATTTGTTAAGACGTGTAAAAAATGGAGAGCCTCACCAATCTAGGGGCCTCAAACTCAGAAATAAAGTATTACTTACGTAATTACTTATGTAGTTTTTGTCTTATTATTTAATTTTAATACAGTTTAAATTTCCAGACAAATATTGACATAAAATTAAGAAATTTAAATTTTATGTGAGGAGTCTCATTATAAATTTATGTTAGGCTTCATAATTATAGTGCGCCTAGGGCCTCTATAATTCAAAATCCGCTACTGGGTCCAAACTATTGAAACGGATAATAGAAAATACTAGTATATTCTGTAGCTATATCTTCAAACATTATTGTAAATATTTTTTGGTCACTTTTAATATTAGTGTTTAAAATCTACAGGAACATACTATTAATTTAATTAAACTATGAAAAATGAAAACTAAGACGTCATTTTTAAATTTTAAAAACAATCAACGATTTGTATTAAATTTGTTAGATTTAACTAAATAATTTTGAATAAAATATGAAGAATCTAAGTGCTACTGATGACTTTACAGGAAACAAAAAATAGCAAAACTATTCATCGTTAAAGTGACAAAAACGTTATAAAAAGATTACTTAAAACAATTCATATTTATTTAACTTTGCTAAAAAAAAAGCCAGACAAAATTAAACCTTATTATCTGTAATGTAATTTAAAGAGTGATTAATATGATGATAATATATATATAGTAGAACAGTTAAAACTCGTAACTTGAATTAAGTACATGACTCTTGTCCTTGTTAATTTACCGTATTATCTTTTGTTAGTTAATGGTTACTTAATGGGCTTAACATTTTACTAACAATATTAAAGAATGATCCAAAGAAGTTTACTTTGAAGTAGCAATCATTTTGAATACTGTCAAAATTGCACACGACTTCAAATTTTATTGCTAAAATGTCCTACAACTTTTAAATAGGCAAATCTCATAAATGTCCTGTTTATTGTTTCTTAATTGAAATATTTATGTATTTGAATAAATATAGCCATTTATTTATATTTTTTGATGATATAGTCATAAGAAGTATTCTTTTTATTTATTTTATTATCTCATTAAAAATACTATTATTATAATAATAAGTTAAAAATGAAATAAATAAATATACGCACATATTAAAAAATTACAAATGTTAAATTGTATTATATTGTATTTACATATTTTCTTGTACAACGATACAATTCGTAATTTTTAGATACAAGTAAAGTTCACTTGAAGAAAGTACTCGTTATAAAAGTAAGCAAATACGAATATACAGGTAAAGGAAAGAGAAAAACATTTACATAGGTGTACAACGAGTTGAAACGTTACTAGTTCAAGGATAACTGAGTATATTGACCTAGATTTCAAGGAAGTTGTACGACTCTTGCATAGAGGTCGCCAATTGGTTTGAAGTCTGGTTGTAAACTTGAACTTGACTCTTTAAAGATGCTCAATCTGGTATATTATTATATCATTCTATATATAGATGGCAGCATAAATTAGTTTAAAGAAGTTGCCATTGAAATTACTCAAGTTCAAGGTTTCTTTCTTGTGGTTCTTCTACATATCTAAAGGTGATGTATCAACTATTAGATTATGCATGGCGCTTACGATTGAAATAAAATAGATTAAAATTGTAAGTTAAAGTTTATTTAAATAGATGCCACTAAGCCAGTAGTAATAATTTTAAAATAAATTTAAATAATATATTATTTTTTTAAGAATAGTTCACTAATTATAAATTATATACAAATCTGCAACTTATTTAGATATTCTAAATTAAATATTAAATACTCCAATACAAAAATTTTAAATATGTATATAGTTTTAATTTAATTTTAACAAATATAAATATGACGTATTTTCAAGTTGCAATCTTTAAAATAAATAATTAAAGAAAATATATGTCTAGATCTAATCCAAATAAGCAATTTTGCTACATACCAAATAAACAGTTATAAATTTCTGTTTTTGATGTTTCTCCTCAATTAGAATTCATCGACGACTACTTTTCAACGCCTCCGCAAACACAAAAATATTCAATCATTCCAGCACTCTAACTACCTTCCATTTACATTTCTTTCACATTTTCAAACAATTAAGCGACACAATCACGTTTTGCAACTGGCCGAATTATTTTTGCAAACATGATTTCCATTAATCATCAGCACCACTCCGCATCAATTAAAATTCTTCCTTGAATTGATAAAAGCATGTTAACTTTAAGGAAAACTTTAGTTCACTTGTCAAAATGTCCAAGTTCTGTACATTATTAATTGCATTGGCAGTTTTAGCAAATTTAGTGCAATGTGATATTCAACAATCTTTAATATCGACTATTAATGAATGGGATGAAAAACATGTTACTTACAATATTATTGGAGATTGGGTGAAAATAATACGAGTGGATGAACATCCAAGAAGTGCCAATTATGACGACCATTATCAATCGGCGGCAGGTTTATTGGGCCGCGTTGATAAATTTCTGAGTTCACATCGACTCAATATAAAACTTCCTGTTAGTGGTAAGATATAAAAGATTTGAAATATATTATGCTTAATATTTTTAAATATCTTGTTTCGTGAATAAGTGCAGTGCAAATTTGTTTGTAATTTTGCCTATAATGAATTGAATATTTATCCGTTTCAAAAGTTCTGGCCACCCACTTTAAAGCTATAGAAAATAAAAACTATCCATTAAATAATTATTATTTTAAAAGTATTTAATATAGAATTTAATGCTATAACACATCCTGTAATATGAATATCTTGTCTTCATGGAATATTGTATGACAAAAAACAAAATTTATACTGTTATTTCAGATTTTTGAACTTTACCAATTTATTCCAGGATCTACTACATAGAAAAATTCTATTTTTTGATATATTCTAAATGTTATATTATTTTACAAAATACAAAAATTTGGGAACCAAATTTTGAAAAGTTTTTATTTAAATCTATATAACAAAATGATATCTTGGAATCCAAAAACGTTATTTTCAAAATTCTTTCTCTACAATATTTCTATTCATACATTGAATAAATTTCTTATTTAAAATTAAAAATTATAACAGTAATTTCTTAACTGAATAGAAATTAAGAAATTTTTACACATTTAAAATCGATTTTGTTTTGACTTGATTGATTTAAATGTTGTCAAAACTAACAAGATTATCTATTTGCAATGGCATTATTTGGACACTATATTAAATTACAAAAGTAGTATAATTTTCAACAATATACTGTAAACATTAAGAAAGATAACGTATTTTTACATATTAATATTTTTAATATTAATTATAAATATTAAGGGTTTTGATACTTTCATATTGAATATTAAAAAAATTATATTATTTTTTTAAATTTACCTAAAAATAAATTGCTAAAGTTTAATATTGTGAAAATATAGTGTATTTTTTATAAAAACAATAGTTTTCAAAATTGTTAAACAAATAGATTTTGTTTTATATGGCTTCAAAGTGAGAGGTTAAAAATGTTGAAACGGATAATAGTTTTGCATTCATAGAATTAATGTAAGTTCGCAAACGGTTAATTGTTAAGCTTTTATTAAATACTTATTTCTTGTATTTCTGGCTTTCTGGTGTTGATTTTATATAATTGCAGTTTGTGAGAAGCTGTAGCTTTTTTCGCGTAAAATATTTTTGATTCGCATTCACTTTTGTAAATGTACAAGTCAATTTAATGAACTAACGTTGGAATAGATGTTCTTATATTACATTTAAAATTAAAACAGATTATTGAGCAAGCAGTAAATTTACAGATATTCGTTATATTTACTGCTTTATCAGGACATAAAGAATTGGAGACTTCATAACTATTTCAATTTATTTTAAATTGTTCATTCAATGACGTAGTTGGCAGTTGCTATGCCAGAACATAAGGGTATACATCGTTCATGGAAGCTCGAATTGAGGTCCTCAATAAGTAAAAATAGAAGTATAAAAATTAAACGCAGGTGAAAAAGACAATTATTATTATTGGCTGTCAAATTGCGTTGTATTACAGGCACTTTCCGAATTAATATTGAAAAGTGATAAAATATATGTTTAAATTAAACCGTAGTATAAATACAGAATTAAATACAGGAAAAAGAATTCAAAAATCGTAATTTAAATTGGATTTTTTATCGTAAGGATTGTAGTAAGGGCGACCGGAGTCTGTTCTCATGTCATTATTACTTCATACGTGTATAAATCTGTTCATATAGTTTACAAAATATAACAGGAACACATTGTAATTTATATTTAAAGCAGAATAGCTTTCCAATACACTGCAAGGCAGTTTATATTTTTTCTGGTATGGATTCAGTGGCGTCACTAGGGGTGTGCGGGTGGTGCGGGCCGCACCGGGTGACACCACATAAGGGGTGACACCAAAATGCAAAATATCACTGTTTAATGAAAAATAACAATGAAAAAAGTTACATTTTCAATTTAGTTCTTATTTCTTAACGCATGACAATTAATTGAATTAATTTTTGCTCATCGGATCGTTCCATAAAAGTTTGTCGGGTTTTTTTTTTGCTCATCGGCTGAGCCACGTTACCTATTAAAATTTTTTTTTTGACTGTGTGGTATGCCATATGCCATCCCTGTTATATGTGGGGTGTCGTGAGGGGGGTGACACCATTTACCGCACCGGGTGACACCAACCCTAGTGACGCCACTGTATGGATTAAATGCATAATTGATATTTATATAATTAAAAATAAATTGTTTTATTTAATTGTTTTAATTCCTGAATATAAGCATGCTTTGTGTATCAAACAGTGGTGCCATAACTAAAAAAACGGTTGGACATATACCAATGCACAAAATCAGACACGACAACGTTGCTTCAGTGCGAAACTATGATGTAATGATGACATGAGACCAGACTCCGGCCGTCCTTACTATAAACGAAGAAGTACTAGTAGTTCACAGTCAACGCTGTAATCTTTACCATGAAAAAATCAAATTTAAATTATGATTTTTGATTTCTGTTTTTCAAAAAAAAAAAGATTTTAATACAATCCTGGTTTTAAACTACGGTTCAATTCAAACATATATTTTATCACATTTCATTATTAATTCGGAAAGTGCCTGTAATACATCGCAATATGACAGTCAATAATAATAATTAATTGACTTTTTAATGACTATATATTTAGATTTGCAGTAGGAATTCTCGTGTTGTTTTAGTGTTCTAAAATTGATACTGATCGATTACAACTTTAAAAAAATATATTTTATCAATCAGAACATGAGTAATTAAAAAATTTAGTAACCATACCTGGATAGATCTAGAAAAAAAATTATTTTTTATTTAAATCAATATTTTTTTTCTTAAATCAATGTGATTTAAATCCAATTTAAATCAATGCTACTCTGTTTATAAACAAATATTTTAGGATTTAATTTTGTTTTTTTCAAGTTATTCCGAATATTAGAGCATATATTAGGGAATATTAGAGAATCGAAATTATTACAAGATATTAATATAAGTAGATATGTTTGCTGCTATGGTAAATTTACAAAATTATCAAAATTTACTACTAAAGGCGCAATAATAACTTTCTTCCTAAAAACACTTATTAAATATATTATTGTTAAAACATTTTAAAAAGGTGTAAGCCCTTTTTATTTTTGTTTTGCAATGCAAGATGTCCTGAAATATCAAATTTATTAAAAATATATCTAAGCTTTCAAAAACACGACAGAATCAAAGTATATTTTATCTAAATTTTTGGGTAAAAAGATAGGATTTTGAAATAAAAATTCTATGTAAACCAGTGTTACCAAAATGTGACGCTCAGAAGAATGTCGAAATAGTGAGATACGATACAAAAAATAGTGCTATAAAGGACAGTCACAACACATAAACAACGAAAAATCTACAGTATTTTTAAATAGGTAGTAAATTTAGACTCCAAAAATGGCCAATTTGTGATAAAATATATTGCAACGAGGTAAACGCAATTTCAATTTGTTTTTACACAAACTTATTCGGGGTTCCAAAAATCAGTGAGACCTCTGGCCACATTTTATGAAATTTAGTTGACGCGCACAAAACGTGGAAGCATGTATCGAGAATTGTAATACTGCTGTACCTCCCTTCCAACCAGGAAATGATGTTCCTAAAATAACAAAACGAGCAGAAGAGTAGAAGAGATGTACACAAAATAATAATTTCCAATATTTAAATTCAATACCTTGATAAAAATAATAATACTCTTGCAAAAGGATAAATACAAATAAATTTGTTACAAAATGTTTACGAAACAATACAAGTCAAAATCGTATTTACATGGTATAAGATTATTGAACTTTCAAATAAAAACCTGCTACGTCCCTGTGTTTGTTCCATTAATTTAATTTAAAGCTATAATGGATTGAAATAAACTAAAATGCAAATTTTCAATAAAATATTCTTTAATTGTATACAATTATAAATTAATCAGAATTACTATAATTAAATATACTAAAGTTTTTAGTTCTGTAGATACCTATATTTTATCAAATTTGCATTATTCGCTCTGATAATTGCAACAAAATTTAAATTAAACATGTACTCCAATTAAACAAGATTAAGCCGGGCGTCGCGACTTTCAAATTTTGCTATCATAATTAAATAACATTCTAATTTTTATAAGTACATTATTTACCTATATACATTTTAAATGAAAATATAATTTCTCTAATGAATTTGTAATTTAAATATAAATTATCAATTACATTTTATAATTTATATTTAAATTGTAATAGAATTCTTACACTTCACAGTTCTAACTGTGTAAGAACATCAGACATAATTTTTGAATATCTTCGTCACCAATTCTTTATTGAATGTTTTTGTCCGACTTTGATTTGCAATAATAAATAATTACCTGATGCTACTGCTCCATGGGTATATTAATAAATATTGATAAATTCATGTAACATACGGTTGAACTAGATTCTAACGCTAACGATTCGGATCGCATAATAATTCCTAGTACAGCGGTTATATTATACGCATCTTAACGAATGCCGTTGAGCACAGAGAATTTTTCAACAAAGCTTGCGCGGTGAGTGATTCGCGCTTTGATTAAAAGTGTGCTCGAAGTGACTTAATGGTAATGCGCGAGGTGCTAGCTGAGTGCAGTAACAATAGACGCGTGCGCTTCAAATCGTGCACATGTCCAGTATTTTTTTTTGTCATGAGGTAGCAATGCTTTGATTTAATTATTATGCATGCCATGTTTTATTTAAGATAGTCCACATTGGTTTTATTGATTTGATCCAGTCCACACAACGGTGTTATTTGACGAATTGTAATTTGTAAAAATATGTAGTACTTATTTTGTTTTTTATGATGATTATTGATTGAAACAATCAAGGAAATTATGTTTTTGTGTTTATTTAAATTGTTAAATTTGTAGTCATCAGTTTCAATAAAGTAGATCAGCAATGTGCAACATGAAACCCCTCGGGTTTCTTATACCTTAAGTTTCTAATACTATTGGCGTTGTCAATAGCTTTACAAAGGAGGTGTACAAAATTTACCAACTGCGAAAATATTGAAGAATTACACTATGCTAAAAATTGAGATAAGTTTGTGTTGCTGTGGTAGAAATCGATACTAAATAATTTTTGATGCTGTCTATACGATTAGCTCAGTTAAAATGTTTATGATTGGGACGCAAATTAATCTATTTGTATGAAGAATTCAAATATTATTAATGGTAACTTGGAATAATATTGGTTAGTAGGCTCACTCATTTCTTATTTGAGGTCCTAATGCGACTTTTTGGCTACGTCTCTACTCCAAATTTAACCTAACCTATCTTTACTTAACCTAACTTAACATGAGAATATTATAATAATATATGTAAAAATTAGAAAAATGTCATACTATGTGTTTTTTTTATTTTAGCTAGAAACAAAATATGTAGATAGTGTGATAGTGAGTAAGCAACTTTAACTCGTAGTAAATAAGTTGACAGTTAAATTTAGTGCGAGAGGTGTGCACACCATTTGTCCATTTCTGCTGTAAACTAAATCGCCTGAAGTTGTATCATAGTTTATTAAATATACGTATAAATTAGTACATATGTGTTCGTATGCAATGAGTGAAGATATTTGTAGATTAACAACAAAATAACTGGAATTTTGCCCGCGTTGTCGATACGACCGTTAGTTTAGTTTCGATTCTTCGACTTGTTTGTGCCCTGAGTATGTATATGCACCGTTGATCAAGATGACCGTCACCGAATTAAGCAACTAACATATAATTATTACTAGATGATACAAATTTTATTACTTTAAATTACTGTAAACAAATATTTGATTATAAAATTATTTATAATTATTATTTGGTGTGCAGACAAAAATTAATTATTTTTTGAAAATTCCAAATTTATTTTAAAAAAGATATAACTGAGAACAATTTATTTTGTAAACTAAAGTTTAGTATTGCTATTATCAAACTAATTAAAATTGAAGTTAATATCTAACAATTAAATAATTAAATCCAAATAAATAAATATGAAATTTATTTATGATAAAATAAAAATACTATGTATTTCAAACGATTAACATCATTCCAATACAAAAAGTGCCCTAGATAAAATAATCATAGAAAGTCATTTATACTGAGTGATCTACTAAACTAAAAATTGAAACTAATATTTCTATTACAATTAAACAATCAAATTATTAATTCCATATAAATTATTATAACATATTGAATTTTAAAATATCAATGTTTTCATTGACTATAATAGAAAACTATCTTTTATTAGCGCAATTACTATCGCTTTACCTCTTGATATAGATATAAGAAATGTAAGTGAAGGTGACGACTTCAACATACACCTGATCTAGTGAACGCGTAGTCATAATCTCTTGCCCTACTACACCATAGCGCTAGTTACTGAATCGCTAACGTGCGCGCAGTGGAAGTCCGCGATACGAACTCCACTCGCAGCACTCGGTGTCTGTTGTTTTTGTAGCGTGGAGGAAGTTGAGTGGAGTTGCAAAGCAGGTTGTGGAGATAGCCTTCGCCTTCACACCGCTTCCTGCCATTCGGGTCACGGACAGACGGAAGTGCGACGCTCACTAGGTTAGTAAGCTAATAAGCGGCGGACGCATGTGCGCGGCGCATGAAACGCAACACCGCATACTCAGCTGGCAACTTAGCGCGAATGATACAGAAATGTAGAAAATATAAGGAAAAAATTAGATTAAAATATATAGCACATGAATCAAGTTTCATACTCCACAAAGTAGATTTTAGATTACAAAGTGGTTAGTATGCGGTTACTAGACTAACGCATTAAAGATTTTTAATTATTGCAAAATAGGAAAAATTGAATGAACCAATAGAAATTTAATTAAAACAATGTAATTAGTAAATTGATGATTGTTAGTTTTTCATGAAGTTTTATCATTTGAGATTATTTTCAATCATTGAGGAGCATTGACTCATGAAAGAAAACGAAGGTTTTGCTAGACAGACGCGAAAGTTATGCAACTACTCAAAGCTCTTCCATTCAATTTCGTTTTGAGCAGGTGAAGTTGTTTGCTTTGAAGTTAAATCATTAAGTTAAGTACATCACACGCATCTTCATGTGTTATGATAATGACTGGTTGCTTACAATATTACTACTTTTTCTTTAATTTTTTATTTTTTGTTATCTGCTAAAATTAGTAGAGACGATTTATAATACAATTAGAGATGTAAGATTTGGTAATCGTTTTAACTTTTTTTCTAGTAATTTGCATTTAGTTTTATGTAAAAGTCATGGGACATAAACTTAAAGATACAATAATAAATCATTAGAATGAAGTGCTGATTTATAGCAATATTCAAACCAACTAGAAAACAGACAAAGCAGGTCGTTTCAACAAAAAGCAATACATTGATTCCGGTAAGTAGACAAGGCACATCGCGAAATTAATTTCTAATTTAGACAACTTTTACTCGGTCAATATCTATTTCACCATGAGGCACAACACGCACTTTAAAAATATAAAATAAAACTATCTAATCTTCATTGATCGATAAAAAAAACAATTTCTCCTAACTTACTATCACCAAACACACAAACAATTTGACGATCTACATTACTTCTTTTCTTTTTTGCTTTTGGTTCCAGTTTAAATCTTTATCTTGAACAAGTTACTTATTAATTTTCTTTTTTTCGTTTATAAATTACCAATTAAGAAAGTTGTGTATTCACTTTAATTAACTAGGTACATTTTTGTTATTTAATTATATTTTAAATTATTATAATTTAAATTAAAGGAAAGTATAATTACTAAAATATCCTAAAATCTAAATAAGGTGTTGAAAATTAGTTTTAGTTTTGCATGTACATGATTTTCAAAAAAATGCTTAGGCCACGTGAACTATTTTTGGGATCAGCTGATCTCAGCACATGTTACAAATTTTGAAAACTTTGTATATATAGATTCACAAAATATAAAAATGTAAATTACACTGTATAGAGCAAAAATAATATATGACGAACATTACAATTCTGCTTCTCATCAGATAAAAGTCATGCTGATAATAAATCATAATACTTTAAAACGTGCGTGGCATTAATTGAGGAAAGTTTAGTAGTAATATGACATGCAATTCAGGGACATAATAACTACACTTAGTTAGTAACATTTCTTAGTTGCTCTTTATCTGAAATTCTGAAAATTGAGATGAAATTTAAAATTCAAGCCACTACTTTCATATCGTATTCTTCTTGGACGTTATGAAAAGCACATGAGAAGACTTGACATTCATATTCACTCATCCCGGAGATAGTTCTCCCTTTGGCTTAGTTGCAGAAAGTAGTTGCAGCATTTCATAGAATGTAATACTTCTGTTTGTGCTTAATTATATTGATGACGATAGTAAAAATGCGTGGAAAAGTGAAACAAACATAGAAAGGTACTTTTGCTAACCTAATTCCTCTGCTATTGTAACTGTTGACAAGTTACACATACAAGGTAGACATTTGACGTGATTTCAAAGAATCATATCAGGGTTGAGTAAACTAATCATTCTTAAATAACAATACTGAATAGTTTAGTCTAATAGATAATTATTTCAGAAGTATTTAAGAACAAAATGACAATAAATTTATTTAAGCATATATATTGATACAAAACTGATTGAAAAGAAATTTTGAATGTATATAAATTTTATGACGAACATATCCCTATTCTAACATCGACCAGATTACAGAGTAGTTGTGTGAATTAGTTGCAAAGATAAAAACGATGTGTTTATAACGGATTCTCACATGTGCTTTTCAACTCGAAGAATGTGAAATAGTAAAGGATGACAAAAATTATACGCTTGGTCGTCAATTTAGCTCAATATTGCCTTCTTATAACAGTTTATTATCTTGGATACTTTTTTAGGTTCCTTTTTTATTTGTATTACGCGCGTGAATCATAGCATGATGAATTGAAAAGTAGTCAAGCTCATTAGTTACTGCGAATTATATAAATTAAGTTCATGTGTAATTGCAAATTGACTGATAATACCGGTATTTATAGCAGTCGTGCGTCGTGCCATTTTTCAAGAAAATGATATAAGTGTTCTCATAATAATCACTAAATAATTTCTAATAAATATATATTTTATTCGTGGTGTCATAAAAAATGTCGATATGGATGATGAAACTTTTACTATAATTTTGGTTATCTTTGCATTAGCAAGAAGATAAAGAGAATGACTTTGTAATTTTAAAGGAATCTTGTGTATTTTTGCAAATACTTTTCTCTCTGTGCTTTTAGTTTTTTTTTTCTATTAACACTTATAGCAAATGCACGACATACGAATAATTCTGATAATCTTTTAAGTATTGAATAGTCAAAACAAAGTATTTATTGCAACTAGGATTTCCTTAGCACCGATTCGTTTCATTGATTTTATAGACTTTTGACTTTCTTGGAATGACGCACCATGGCGCTGAGTTCGCTCACTCCTTCAAACAAGTGAACTTAAACAGTAAGAAATGCGATTGTCGGTTCATTCTTAAATTATAAATAATTAACAACTTGACTTTGTTTAGTATAACCACTGATTTGAACTTTATTTGGACTATAGTTTCGACAAATTTAGCTTGTCATTTTCAACTAAGTAATTTTAAAAAT
>JASKGN010017134.1:0-18826 GCA_030556245.1 Falagria sp. GC000072 | reverse complement strand
TTTGCAACATATCAAAAAATGAATTATTTTTATCCAATAGAAGCTGGGATATAAATTAACAAAGTCGAGTGATCTAAAGATATGTGTCAAAATCAGTGCTTTTTTGAATATATTTTCAAACAGCAGAAATATGCTTTTAATAGAAAATTTCATATGGGAACATGTTATGTAGAATTAATTTCTCTTTCAATTGCGTTTTGAATGATGATTTTCCGACCGATAGTTTTCCTTTTATAAACTATTAAAGAGAGGGCTCAAAACTTTCGAAAAGAATAGAAGTAATTTTCATGATGATAGAATATTTGAAACTTTCACGTCATTAAATTACCTTAACTATCACCGTGGAAATGAATCTTTACAAAGTCTTACAAAATGTATAGCTGGTTGCATATTTTTTTTTAAAATAATTTTAAAAGCAGATAATAATAATATTAATTTCAAGTTATGTATTACAAATACCTATATTTAGAAAAGATTTAATTTTCATAATTATAAGATATAATCATTTCATATTTACCCAAGATTTATGAGTTTGCAATTAAAATAGACAGCAATTAAACAAGAATAGATTTCCTCTTCTTCATACCATAACAAGTAAATATTAAAGATGCTACTTACACACAAATATGCAAAACTAATGATAACATGCGTATATAAGCACGTAATTAGCAAAGTACGTATAATTTTATTAATTAAATACGCCGTTTATATATCTTACTAACTAACTAGTTTTATTTTATTATTTCAGCTCCATTGGTTACGATGCCTTTTAGTTATATTATATTATCGTTAACACCAACCAAAAAATTCGTAACTTTAAGTATAATAACCAAGTCACTGAATAGCAGACCAAACTCGTATAGCTACTTGATTCTTAATTCCTTTGTTTTCGCGTCGTTTGCCAAAGTCCATAATTACACCTCGCAGAGATAGATAGTATAGTAGCCAATTGCATCTCGTGATTGGAAACCAGTAAATTAGATATTTCGCAGGCGCACGCTAATAAATTGATTTATGCTGCTCTCGTATTTATTTTGTTGTCTTCATAATACACTCCGCATTTGGTCAGTGAGTGCATTAGTCGCCGCAAAGAATAACATTCGATGGCGATGGCGATGGCGTTATGGAGTGCTTTTTGCAATCGCTAAATTTGCATTAGCTGCCGCTTGTAATTAATGGTAGCTTACTAAAGATGGGTAACAATATTACTACATTTCAATAGAGAGAAGTCCAGCTAATATGGTCCTATGCTACACTGCACATTAGAAAGTAAAAGCGAACTATTAAAAACTCTCTGGGCCACCCACAACTCACTCACTGTGCAAACTTTAATTTCTATTGCTATTGCAATAAATGCAAACTAAATCTGTCAGAGATTCAATTACTATTGTCGTGTTCATCTCATCATTTAATTCCAAATCACTTTTTGATTGCTCATTCACTTATTACTTATAGAAATGTGAAAAAGATAAAGAAACGAGTGTAGTAGTAAATAGTGAAATGGTAAATGGTATATTGAAGTTTACGTCGTCGATTATTAACGACCGAGAGTCATGATACACTAATTACTTATTAAAATAACAGCGATAAACATGTCGCTAGTCTTTAACGAAACTGGTGCATAAATGTCTGCAATGTCTGAAGCAAAGCGTTGAGATATCGTTTTGCATTGCATTGTGCGCGGCTTATTTGATAATGCGCTTCTGGGGACTTTGCATTAGTCACGCTTTTCTCTGCGTTTTGTCTTGCATGTCATACATGCTGCAATGCTGCTTTATCATTATGTCTTCCTACTGCAAAGCCGCATGTCAACGACTTTCATTTTCTTCTTAAAATATTCAATCATGTTTTATTGATTTGATTTATCTCGTTGTTTATTTATTAAATTATGAAAAGCGCGCAATTTCCAAGAGGTAAAAGTAAAAGATTCGATGATAACGTGACTGAAATGGAAAATGGCGATTGGCGACGAAATTAAAGCACTGACAAATTAAGACATAAATTTCGCATTCTTTGATGAAATCGAAAGTGTTGCAGACTTGGAAATTGTCTTTGCGCACAGATATTCTCGTCGTCATCATCATCATCATGATGCGAGTCAGCTACCGATTGAATGCCAGCCACGAATGCCATTATCGATGCGATGTGTGCACTCGGCAGCTCTTTGGCATTTTTCTTGTAGCATTTAAACGAGGATAATAAATACGTAACGGATGGCAATTATCGATTGCAAATGATAGCGACGGGTGGCTTGCTAGGCGCTCCGACATCGTCAAATTGATTGATTGTGAATAGCAGCATCGTATCGTCTCGTGTTATGCTTTAGATGCGAATATTTTTACTTTTCCTCTTTTCTAGTGGCTCCTCTTTATAATGCCTTCATATTGCAGTTTCAGTTATTCCAGTTATTTTGTGTTTTGAGGCGTGGGCATCATCACCTCTTCAGGTAGCACCTGGCAAATTTGATATACATCGGATCATAATTACTATCATTATTAAATCATTGCCACTGATGATGTATTCAATCTCTTCTTCGTTTCTTCATTTCATCTTACTCTACTTTTTTCTGTAAACAAAAAAAAACATTGGCAACATTGTAAATTTAATATGGTGACATTTAAGATTTTCACTGAGGTACCCTTGAAAAACTTTCTATTGCTTGAAGCATTCAACCTTGTCAAAAAACAAATTAATCCATTAGATTTTAGTGGTTCGGGTATAGCAAAAATTCAATCTGAAATGCCGCTGTGTTCCTCGTTGAAACATTAAAGCGCCATAATTAATGAACGCGCTAGGAGAGCAACAAGGTGGTCTAAGCTGTCGCAGCAAACAACAACGACTATTAGAATCCTCTATTATTTAATATAAGTTAATCGACATTCCGGGCATAAATTAAGATACTCCTTGATAGATATACCCACTTACAGTTTACGATTCGTGGCGATCATTAGTTTGGTCATTCTAGTTGTTGTTGTGGTCTAGAATTAGATGCTCGATGATCATTTAACTCTGATCTTTGTCTTGGTTGGTGTTTGCGGGAAAAGTTTAATTTCGTTAGCTTTCATGGGTATATCTCGTATCTTTGCATGTTGTGTTTGGTTTCATTTCTGGGTCTAGTTCATTCGTAGTGATATTGCTCTGATATTGTCTCGTTGGTAGTTTAGGCGTTGTTTTTTTCTGCTTGTGGCAGAACAGCATGCGGTGAACGCGCGTGGCTTGTATCCTTGTTGAGATGATTTATTGTTTTTGATTATTGCAAAATAGCCAAAGATCATGCTCTTAAGTGTTCTTAGGCGTTTCGTTCGTCACCAAATGTATATATTGTTTTGCTTGGATTTTGATTTTAAACAATGGGGAACCTGTACTGCTGATTATGGTATGACATAAATAAGTCATCATATTTCAATCGGTGATCGATGATATTTGATTTGTGAATTATTGAATTTTATGATGTAACTATTGCAAGATTTAAATATTTAATCTTAGATATTTAGACCAAAAATCTGATATGTAACGAAAAGCTATAAAAAATTAATTTGTTGCGGCTACGTAGGAGGGCTAAACGGTATCCTGTCGGGTCGACAGGGCAGATGTAAGTTCGCGGGTGGCGCTAGCGGCCGCTTGTTATTATCTGCCAGGATCTAAAACACTTTTCTTTTCTGCCTCTTGCTCTTACACGTTTCCAAGCTTAGTTATCTTAGATTTATTCTCTTCTTGCAAGGCAAGACTCGTGCCCTTATGCTTATGTGTGGTTATAACAGTAAGTTAACAGTAAGCAAGCAAGTAGCTTAGCTTAACTTAACTGACCACACGACTAACCATATCATCACCACAAAAATAAAACAAGACAGATACTATACGTCAAGAACTTACTCAAATCTTTTCTGGGTAATAATTTCTTCTTCTTTTTTCTTGACCTGTGGTGAAGGTGCCATACCAGATAACTATATAATTAAACTAAGTTTCGACACGTGTTTTAATGATGATTATCTTATTTTCGTGGGTTTAGATTTAAAATTGAGACCATTTAACACCTTCAGAAATTTTCACAAATCTATCTAGTTATTATTTTTTAATTTTCAAGCGTGAAGAATGCAACGTTTTTAAGGGATGGTTGGAAAGTTACACTATAATAATGACTTAAAACATGAAAAGAAAGTAGACGTCTTTATTATTATAAATTTCTTTCTTCTTTTTTATTATTAATTACATTATTAAAACGCAGTCAAAAAATGTAGTTGCGAGTATTCTTACATTTTAGCTGCATGCTTTCTAGATTTTCTTTTGCCACCCGCTTATTACTTACTCCCAGTTAATTAAAGTTTTCATAATGTGCAAAGCTAAAGCACCGATGCTTTTCTATAATATAATAAACGTGATATTAAAACTTCACCGCTTGCTGTGAGACACATCGTAAATACACGCATTCCACATGCATTTAGGATGCGCGCACCTCGCTCATACATACACCTCGATTGTTAATTAACTTTTATTGTGTGTACGTCCAATACCATGGCAATAAAAATTAAAAACTTGTCGAAATTCAAGCTATAGTTATCTACTTATATATTGATACTCACAAGATATATGCATGTTCAAAGTATGTTCCGGGTTTTGTACTTAAAATTGAAATAGTTTGGTTCCATTAGTTTTATATTAACAATATTCAAAAAATTGTAAATTTATAACGAAATTTTTTTCGCATAAAAAGAAAGGAAAAAGTTATTTAGTTTTCACACAGTTATATGTCGATGTTATCAACTTTTTAGTTTATTTCATTTGTGAGTATTTTCGGTGGGTGTTCTCGGTGGAGAGAAATTTCAGGCTATGACCTTTGACAATATCCGCATATATTCAGACATTCTTCTTCTTACTTCTTACTTCGGTTCAATAAACATCCTTGTATTTTATTTCGTCTTATTTTATTCCTTCAACATATCAATATGTTATTATATGGAATTGTATAAAGCCAGAGGTATTCCCTACGCAAATTATTTCAACAGATATGTACGTAATCAAAAGATGACATCGACACTCGAATGGGATCTTTTTTTTTGTATATTTCATTTTGTTTAGGTCATGTAAGTACCAAAATCAGTTTGGGACATCACAGTGCATTCATTATTCTTTCATTTTGTAGATGTGGTTGCATATATATAAAAACCAGCATTGTTCTCTTGCAAATATTTCTTGTTTTCTAATCTGTCGATCTTGAATGAATTTTTATTTTCTTTCTCTTTTGAAGATTTCGATTTTTTTTGTCTGATTTTATGTTTTATGTGTGCCAAATAGATTAAGTTGGCGTTGTTAAAAATGATTCATACTAATTTGCAATTTACACCTGCAATCATTTCAAAGAAAGGAAGGGTCGACTAAAAATATAATTTGATTTTGACCTGTCTAGTCTAGGATAGTTTAATAGTTGATGGCTTCAGCCCACATCGATCGATTTTTAATTTGGCATTTCTTTTTTATCGCCAGTTGATCTTTAATATTTTAGGGTTGTGTGTAAAAATAGCATAGCGAATTTTAGAGTAGTTAACAAGGTGAAAATTGGTTATTGGCTTATTATCATGATAATAGACTAGCAAGGTGTCTATAAATATTTTAAAACTTTTTAAATTTTTTTTATAAGAAAGAAATGAAAAAAGTTGCGTTGCTGGACATTTAGCACTAATTGAAATAGATAAAATCAAAAGAATCCGAAGAAGTGTGGGCAGTAAAAAAGTGGCATTTGTTCCTCCTCACAGCAGTCTTTAGCCGTAAAACGTTACCTAATTTCCACCGCGAGTATTTTATGAAGGTCCGCAAATTTTAATGAGTAAAAAACTGATTGCCCGAAACCGCCGAGAAATATTATAATAATTGGTTGCTTGTTGTACCTACATATGAGCTGCGCGTGTGTAGATGCAGAGCAATTAAAAGCGCGCTTGATATTTACGACCTTTTGGCGAATTTCTTGTCGCGTCTTTTGTATATAAGGCGGTAGGTGTAGTCGCCAATATATTTTCGCGGACTTTGATTTAAAACTCCTCTATAGCCGATGATGGGTGCATGCACACCAAAAGAGCGAGCAGCAAAATGAAAACAACCGAAACAACAGGTTCGCTGGCTGCATATCGACGACGCTGATGGTGCTGGTGCTGGTGCGCTGACCAAACAGATGATTATTTACAATATTATAAAATATGATTTAATGATAAGTTAAGTGTCCTTCCTTCGAATTCCTCGTATCGCGTATACATACACGCATCTATCTATACTAAACATCTCGCCGTCTGACTATACATAACGGCATATACGTTATCCTTTCGAATATGATCGTAATTTTATAATCAACGAATCACCGTTATTGTACTGATCACATGTGTGCGTTCTGTTCTTCTTTGCAACACGATGAATTACTTAAGGATCGCCCTATGTACCCCACTATATGATTTGCATATTATTCATTGCGAACCGAGCTCGCGATGGAAATAATCAGGAAAACAATAAACATTCGGGATGGGAAACACACAAGAAGGTCGGCCTTTCGTCGCTTTCTGATCGGATAATGGATCGGATGAGATGAGATACGACGAGTGTAATTAAAAATTAATTTTTGCTTTGCATATTTTTCAATAATTATCAATATCATCGCGGATTTCGTGTGTGGTAATTTTATTGATTCGTATTTCATTTCTTTATGTTAATGGGTGGATTGTATATTAAATATGCTTCGTGGTTTTCATCAATTTTGTTGGTATTGTTCCTGTCTGAAGAATATATTGTGTTATGTTGTATCCCAACAGACTGCCTCTTCTCTTTCTTCTCTCGGATCATTTTAATTCGTGCTAGATGATGTTGCATTTTTTAATTGCTTTGTGATGAACATGTGCTTTCTTTCTTCTTTCTTTCTTTACATAATCAGCAATGTAACACTAATATATCTATCCTAACCCATTCGACAGGTGTGAAATCGTCTTTCATTGCGTGTAACTTATAATTTTTATAACTCGTATTATTAAATAGATTAATTACTAATTCTATTACATGCATTGGTTACATTTTAATTTGGAAACTTATACAAGTTAGCGTAAATCAGCAAAGATTTCAAAGTTTTCAACAAGAGGTAATTTGTTAGTGTGGATATATAAACTGAAGCTCGTGATAATGACAGGTTACAGTAAAAACGAAACGCATCCTTTAAAGTTTTAACACTGACAAAGCAACCCGAACCTAATCAAACATCGCCGCCGATCGGGTTACCACCGAGAGACTTGCTTGTGCAAAGAAGCTAAATATTTTTAGTGTAATTATGTGCGCCTGGAGGTGTTTTGCACCTTTTAAATTGCAGGGTATTAAATCCAACACAAATTGCATATTATATAACTGCTGCTTCTTTATTTTCAATGATTTACTTAGTTTAGAAAATTGTATAGGGTCTTCATTTAGGAAAAGAAAAGAAGTCACGTGACAAAGTTTTAAATAGCCTTGAATTATTTTTAAGTTGGCAACGTTTCACAAATTTCTTTATCTAGTGACATTTGTAGCCAATTTTCTTGCCGTATATTGACATACCCAAAAATTTCTAAATAATTTAACCAATGATGCAACACTCCCTAAGACACAATTGAAACAAAAAAATTGGCAAACCATTGCGAAAACTTAATATTGCATCATATTTCCAGCAAACAACAAGAATATTGTTTAAGAAACAAACCAACAAGTATAATGTCTTTGTACATTTCAATATACCTTTAGTATCTGTACTAAAGACCATACAATGATCCATAACATGTCTGATATAAAATCCGAATCCCTAACAAAATCAAAGTTAAAGTTTAAATATGATGTTGTATGACTGACTCGTACATGATGGTGGTGTGAGTGTTAAAATAATAACAAAGCGTTCCAGTTTTGTTACGGCTGCCTGATTTGCCGCCGGTTTACAACTTTGTACACCATTAACAACAGTGAGCGATCACGCTAAACGTTCATATGCATGTACATACTTAGCGTGCGATTTTTATGACGATTTTGATAAGCCGTGTTCACAAAAGGCACTTACTTACTGACTTCTTATTTACTGGGTCAAAGTAAGTAAATGTTTGTCTATTTGCCTCTTGCCTACACCTAGGTGTACCAATTCATATACCAGATAAATAGATACGAATAGTGTACTCATGCACTTCCATTACCAGTCGTACAGTAACAATTACGATGCATGGCGGAGTTTGAGAAATTATGAATGTTTTAATAGCCATTGCTCGAAATATCTCTCTCCTCCGAGATAGGTACATGTTCGATTTCGAGAAATTGCGCATTGACATGCAAACGCGATCAATCGCTAATACCAATCGCCCATTAAGCGCCGTTCGTATATCAATAATATTTCACTTTTCACCCGCTACACACAACTCGGCATTACCTCACCTATACCTATCTAAACTTATCTAAATTACTCACTAAATACAATAATAAGAAAACTGCCTTCGCCTTTATTCTATAAACTAACTAACTTCTTATAAACGAACTTTAATTTCAAATCTAAGTAATTGACGCCTCCGAATTTAAATTCAATTCAATTACTTGTTATTGCGATGCTTGCCGAAATGAATGCATTCATGACTAATCTCTAATATCATAATATATTAATATCTCATATTCTCGTTTGGAACGAATCGGAATTTGCAATGCTAATTCGCATCGCGGAAGCTTTCCTTCAATTGTTTTCCGTCGCATGCGTTTCAACAAGTGCCTATTGAATATTATGTGTCGGCGTTGCATTACTAATTCATGTATCAAAATAAAATACGGTAATGTGTGCAAGCTTGCACATACATTAAGGAAAGAAAGACAAGTTCATAGTAAAAGACACGCCCGTGGCGCCGCCGAACCCAACAGGTGGGTAAAAAACCCCGCCGCATTTACTACGTCGCGCACTCGCCGCTACTTTTTCCATGTGTGTTTATCATATTTTATTGGACAACTTGTAGTAGACAACTTCAATAGAGTTATATTGAGTTACATGTATGTCCGATTTTATTCTTTTGTTTTCTTACTCTTGTACTATAATATTTTATAGTTTCTTAGTTTCTTTTTTAAGGTCAGGATTCAGGATCAAGATGTTAGTTATTGAGCATAAAATTATGTTTTTGTCTTTATTTCTTATGGTATTTAGAGTTTTAGGAGGAAAGATTTTTATTTTGTACTGCTGTGAAAAACTTTAGTAAGTTTTGAAAGTTGTAAATTTAAAAGTTATTTAGGTAGAGCCATCTATAAATAATTGGTCGAATTAGTTTCTAAAAACTTGTAAGCTTTGAAAGAAACGTAGAAATCTGTAAAACTAACTTTTAACATGATGTTGAGTATGAAAATTCGCTACTAGACGTCGCCGTAGGTAGGAAATAAAATACAACTTTTGTTTTTCTATAATTTTAAATTGAAAATTTGTTTTTAAAAATTTATAAGAATTATATTTGCAGGTGCGAATTATATAGTGCTTTATTTTAAGTTTAAGTACAATTTCCAAAATACGTAGATACATCATACATGATTATTTTAAAGCTAAGATAAGAAACTTTTACCTTTATCCATTTACGTAGTAACAATAAGTTTAAAACATTTAAAATTCTCAAGTATATGTAATATAAATATTCAAAAAATATCTATGATTATAAATGAATTTATATCTTATCAACAAATGGCATATATATCATCATTAAAATTTAGTTTTGCAATAGGCAATAGCATAAAAACACAGAGAGTTAAAATGCAGATAAAATCGTAAAACCTTAGAATTGGTAATAGCTATTATTCCAGTAGTTAGTTTTGCCATAAGTCATTTTTTTATCAGTCAATTCCAATTTTCAATCTTATAAATCACATTGAGTAATTAATAAACTTGTATATTGATAACAACATACGTGTAGATGTGTAGTTAAAATGTTTTGACACGGAAATCAGTTAATCAGTAATATTTATCCAATGCTATTGGTAACAGCTTTGGTAATATTTGACGGTAAAATTCTCGATATCGGTTTAATTATTTTTAGGTATTATCATGAATTATATTAGGTATTATAACATGAATGGTTTGTCTCAAGTATCTTCTAATTAATTGTATCCTATAATTGAATTATTTTGATTTCAATCGAAATTGATTCGAGGGTTTAATATATAGATTATACTCGTAGCTTGATATGTGTTAATGTAAATAGATTAGGGTAGAGAAGGGACAGAACCTTTACAAGAGTTTGCTTATAGTCATAGTAAAGAGGAGTATAGTCAGTTTTAACTTAAGCCATTTGCTGATAACGAGCTTTGTTTGCTGATCTTGCCAAACAACACGATAATATGACTCCTAATAAGGGCATGAATGCCAATCCCAGGGCAATAATTGCAATAGTTCCAACATTTTCATCGATGTAGGTCGTTACTTTATTAAAACAACCCTAAAAATCAATAATTTAATTAATTAGATTAGAATTACATATATTAATATAATTAATTAGATTGGAATTATATTTATATAATTACCTGATTGTAAATTTCTGAATCATCTGCAGTATCACAATCTGGTTTAATGCAACAAGATAACGGAATTGGAATCGGTGGTGATAAATTCAACCAATCGTTAGGATTATGGTTTCCACAACATTTCAACTAAAAACAATGAACATTTTAATTGATTTTAAAATTATTGAGGTAAAAAAGATATTTACAGTTTCTTGTATTTCATCAAAATCAGCAATACGTTCGGGATTGTCTGCACGATAATGCATCATGCTTTCACTTAATCCTTTATCAAATCCTGCAAGGAGTTTTGTACGATACGCATATATAGAAACTCCAGTGCCAAAGAGCAAGACGAATATTAACGCCAAATATCCTCCATACTAAACCATATGGTAATTAATAGAATGTTAATTTATTCATTAATTGTTTTCTTACCAAGTACAATAAGGCTGGTTGACCTTTAGCAGTGCACACACATGCTAAAGTACTCACGATGGAAATTGATGCCCCTATGGCGATGAAAACGTATGGTATGGATTCGGAAAACTCGGTACTCATTTCCATGAATTTATATAAATAGGTAAGCATCCATAAACCAATTATTATATATCCCAATCCAATAAACTACAAATAGATTTGAGTTTTATGTATATTTGTTCTTTTGTTTTGTTTTACTGAATTCTAATTATTTTATTATATTTAACTTACCACATAACAAACATTAAATAACATCAGCATCCCTTTTGAGCACCACATGTTTTCGAAGAATCCTTGCAGTTTAGCCATTTTGTAACTTATGTATAGCTGAGAATTAATTAGCACTTGTAGCAAATTTTGAATAAATTGTTTCTAAATTAGATTGCCTTGGGATTATGTTATTTGTTAAGTAACAAACGATAGGATACTTTAAAGACGAAGGGTTGTTTACTTCTCAGACACGAATGTATTGTTTTTCTAAAAGAAGGAAAACAGGACTAGGATAAATCGATAAATTTCATGTTGTGCTGTTGCTAACGGACACGTTCTTGCGCAACGTAATGTTTTTCTTCTGTCAAGGACAATTACGATTTAAGGGTTGCGACAATAAAAAAAACAGATGATTCATTCTATTTTTAATTTGAAGGATTAAATTAAAATTACACATAAATATATAGTTTGTTTATATATTTTTTAGATTGCAGCAAATTACTTTCTTTTGCAATGAGATAATTTAGGCTAGACAGAATATAATAATAAAAGTGCAATAAAACTTATCACTTTAAAATTATCACATTTATAATAAAAAATAAAACTTCTTAGTAATTTTACAATGAAATTTAAGGCCTAAAATATGTAAACAACATGAAAGTAGAATAATCCAAATCTTTGATTTTTTAAGATTTAGATATGTAAATAATGCCACACATTATTTTAATATTAAAATCTATTAATTCTTTTAAAAGTTCAAGTTTACCCAAATAAAACTGTATTCATGTATAATAAATTGCCTATGTTCAAACAAAACAAATGAGTAAGTTACAATCAATGAAGAAATATTTAGCATAATTGGCGCGAAGGTGTTATAAAATAAAATGATATATGTACATATTTTCGTAAATTAGTATACTACTTCAAATAAAGAACAATTAACTTTAATATCTGAAATTCTAAATTCCAAACTTATTATCGAAACTTTACTAATGTAATTTCAACATTTCAATGAATCCAAAATATGATAAGCTTAACTTTTTCTTCTTTACTAATCTTATCATAATTCTATGATACTAAGATTAAAATCTTAAAAAATTATCATAAGTATCATAGAATCTCACTAAACAAATAATACAAGTGCAATAACAACGCTATAACCTCAAAGCTATGACGAAATGTATTTATTTTAAACCACATGAGACTATATCACTATACTGTATATATTACAGATAAAAACTAGCAAATTTTTGTTGCATACCATGTGACACATTACAATTCTATCACGAATTATCATTTTTTGATGATTTATAATCACACATAGATATAAATACGCTTGCGCAAGTAAGGCAATTATATAGCAGCATGTCGAAAACGAGGCAAAAAGCTAGGAAGGAAAAAGGCCTGAACGAACACGAACACCCGATACAACCGACGCCGTTTTGCTTACTCGCTCGCTCGCTTGCTTGGCAGACGTACACCGCGTTGTACGTAACTCAGTCAGTTCGCACGTTTCGTTGCGTTAAAACATACAACCCAGTGAAGATCATTACGATCGGCATTGTTTTTGGTGAATTAAAAGATTGACCATCACTATGGCATTGTTTCGCTTATACACAAATAAGTTACCAGAATTTCAGGTATGTTCTATTCACATTATTTTTATTTGCTTGGGGTGTCTTCAAGTGGTGGTATCATAATACAGGTAGCGTTTTATCAATATTTTGCTTGAATAATTTAGTGTGTACACTCAGGTTTACTATGATATGATTTGAAGTGTTTCTAAATTGAAATCTGAAAGAAGTGTCGAACCTCGTGACGTGTTTCGCGTACTTTGTAATTCGCAGTGTGTGAATGAATTTGCTGACCCTGCAAAATTGCCCCGTTGGCTTCATGCTTGCTTCATAGGTCCATGATAAAGAGTCGCCAAACTGGAATATAAAAAGCCAGGGAATTTTCCTAGAATAGCATGTAAACTTTTAAACTTCAAATTACTTCTCAGCTTTGGAAACATCATCGCTTTTAATTTTATGTTTGTTATGTAATCGCACTCATTGAAAATTACTAAGTAATTTTAAGATTGTTTTGTTTCCAATTTTTTAATGTTTCCTAATTTCTTTAACCTTGTCATTAGTTTAATTTAATTTTTTTATTAAAATTGTCATTTCATCGGAAGCACGAGGAATAAGTAGTAAAGGTCAACGAGTTGTAAGGCGTATTGTAATCTTTGAATGTATTAGAATCCTACAATCAATGTTAACGCATGATTGCGGGTTTTGGTTTAGTTTTAGTTTACCTGACTTTATAAATTATAAATTAATATAATTGTTTGTTAGTAATGCTTGTTTAATTTAATCGCATCATCAATGGCAAGGCTCAGTGACATGATTTTCCTTGAACGTCATTTTTTCTCTTACCTGATCGACATTGAATCTAAGAATGAAATTGTTTTCTATTCATTTGCAAGAGAGAAACAGCAATAGAGTAAATGAGAGATTGTAATTATTGGATTCTAGTCATATTCTTGTTAGTCATAAAAGTTAACTGTACAGTAGTTTAAGAATTTTAATTCTGGATTATAATTAAAACACGTGATTGTTTTTACAGTACGGATCTGTTATTGTAGAAATAGGAAATCACATTCGTTTGTTTTATATTATATGTATATACCATACCCTTGCATTTTCAAAGTCATGATATGATTGAAGTATTATTACGAGGTACATTGATATTTCAACAGTTTCCACGTTAGTTAAATAATAGTGCTTTATATTAACTCAGTAAATACGTATAAATTGCAAGGCTGGAATTTTAACGTTTGGTGGAAATGTTTTACAGTTTTGCGTGTATGTTTTTTACATATTTTTCGTCATTTTAACAATACTTTAAATCATTTAAACACTTTTTTAGTCAAGTTTGCGGCATTGACCGAAATTCAGTTATTAAGTTATCATAGTTGGAATTAAAGTAAACATTACATGACCTAATAATATGCCTATCTACATTTATTTGAAATCTTAAATTTTCAACAACCATATACATTCGATATTTAAAATAATTACTCTTATTTTTATAAACATATTTGTCGTTATACATTTTTCGTGTAACACAATTTAAACCTTACGTAACTTACACTCATTGATGTGATGTTTTTATCAAGGTCAGTAAATACTACATAAATAAAGCTTTTTTTTTACTTGTAAAGCACTAAACACCAGGATCTTTATTTTAGTAATTAAATCCTGATTGTAGTAATAATGGATTTCTGTAATCAATCAATTATGAACTTTAATAACTAAGGTAATTAAGGTAACATACATTTTGTATCGTTTCCTCATAAAGAAAACAATTGGTAACTCGTTTTCTATATAACATTAAAAATTTTATTACCAAAATAAAAAATTTTCACGGCTTTTAAAAAAATTACAATTTTATAGAGAAATCATTTACATAATTATATATTATTACAGTTTCAAAGACTATATTTAAGTTGTCTATTTAATTGACAATTAATAATTATATATACATAATTGAAATGTATGCTTATTATATTTATTTATTCATACTTATTACATTCATATACAAGTAAAGTATTTATTTATAACCGAGAGAATATGTAACATATGACTTTTAGGTCCTTACTGCGTTAGTGAACACTGTCGAATTTTATTTTTGGAACAGACGCGTTTAAATTTTTATTAAAATCGTGTTTATAAATACCAATGTGTCTTCTCCTGTATGCGTAAGTTTAACATCCAAAATATACCATTTTCATAGATAGAATTAGATTTTCAATTCCACAGTAAATTAATACTTTGCTATGACTTACTTTTGGCAAGAAGAAAATCTATTTGCAAAGTAAATAGCATATTTGAATGCAAAGTGATAATTCATACATATTTAAAATGCGCCAGGCGCCCGTTCGAGTGGCTGAACCGCATCCAATCATCAACAATTTGTTTGCTAAAGGTTAGCGCTTATTTTTATCACATTGATTTAAACACATTTGTTGGACGGCCTAGTTACTCTAATTAAATTACAATGTCATAATCATGTAAGCCATTGATTATTGCAGGTAAATGTAATAAGCAAAAACTTATCTTATCAATACATATTTTTGTCGCACAGTCGTACCTAACTTACTGTTGTTTTTATTATCAGTTTTACGAGTGTTACCAAGGACAATATTTATTCTAAATAAGGATTTAATATGCAACGACGACCAACTATATTTTAAAATATAAAGAAAATATACAAATAATATTATGAAATTTGTTTATTTTGCTTGAAATTCAATACATTTCGCTAAATAGATCTTAAGCCATTTATGTAATATGTGTAATGAGCGTTTTATTTGCCAACGATAAGAGATGAACTCTGTGTCATCTGATGCACGCGTTGTTCATGCACTTTGGAATTTTGGAATCACCTCATATTTTGCAAAATTTTGTAAACATGGAATGCAAAGCTTGAATGCGTTTCATAATGATAATACATATGTATTTTGTAATTTGTAATTAATTGTATTAATTTTTAATTGCAGAAAGTTCTATCCCAAGCAGCAGCTCTGAGACAATACAGTGATGCGTCTACAGATCTCAAGGCCGTTTTGGCAACGAAAATTCCCAAAGAGCAAGAACGTGTTAAGGCATTTAGAAAGCAACATGGAAATACCAAAGTTGGAGAAGTTACCGTTGATATGGTAAGTAATTATACAATATAATTAATGATAATTGCCAAACTAGTAAAAAATCATTCATGTCTGTAAATTACCTGTATTTAATTCTGGAAATTATCAAAATTTATTTCCAGTTTTGTTTATTTAAGCGATTTACATCTAATGACTTGAATTGGTTGCATACATGATACAGATTGCACAATGTGAAGGTCATCGAGAACAAAATATGTATTAGTTATTTTTATCATTTGTACATTATGTAGCTAATATTTTTTTGAAATAGTTGCCATAATTCTAATATTAGAATTGTTAATCTTCATTTTAATATATGTATGTATATATTTACTAAGTTTATGTATTTCTTATAGATGTATGGTGGTATGAGAGGTATCAAAGGTTTGGTATGCGAAACTTCTGTTTTGGATCCAGATGAAGGTATCAGATTTCGAGGATATTCCATTCCTGAATGTCAAAAACTACTGCCGAAAGCACCCGGTGGTGCTGAACCTTTACCAGAGGGTTTGTTCTGGCTCCTTATGACTGGTGATATTCCTACTGATGCACAAGTAAATACCATAATTATATTTTGCTCATAATATAATTTATATAAATGTAATTTATTTTAGGTGAAACAAATCTCAAAGGAATGGGCTGAACGTGCAGCTTTACCAGCTCATGTTGTTACCCTGTTGAATAATCTGCCAACTAGTGTTCATCCCATGTCTCAACTTAGTGCTGCTGTAACAGTACTCAATAGTGAAAGTAAATTTGCCAAGGCATACTCTAGTGGAGTACACAAAAGCAAATATTGGGAGGTAAGAAAACTCTTAAAGATTACAATTTATTCTTGCAATAGAAACAAGTATTATTTGCATTCTATCACGTGACAATATTATAATTCCAGTACGTTT
Source organism: Falagria sp. GC000072 (assembly GCA_030556245.1). Taxonomy (NCBI): domain Eukaryota; kingdom Metazoa; phylum Arthropoda; class Insecta; order Coleoptera; family Staphylinidae; genus Falagria; species Falagria sp. GC000072. The sequence goes on along the minus strand of JASKGN010017134.1, from coordinate 2,050 downwards.
ATGAGGACAGCATGGATTTGATTGCTAAATTGCCAGTAGTCGCAGCAACCATTTACCGTAACACATTCAAACACGGTTCTGGTATTGGTGCCATTGACACATCCAAAGATTGGAGTTACAACTTCACGCAAATGTTGGGATATGATGATGCACAATTCATTGAATTGATGAGGCTGTACTTGACCATCCATAGTGATCACGAAGGTGGTAACGTATCAGCACACACCACTCACTTGGTCGGCTCTGCTTTGAGTGACCCGTACTTATCTTTCGCTGCTGGTCTTAACGGTTTGGCTGGACCACTCCATGGTTTGGCAAACCAAGAAGTACTTATTTGGTTGCAAAAATTAAGGCAACAAGTTGGAGACAAAGCTACTGAAGACCAAATGAAGGAATTCATCTGGAAGACGCTTAAATCTGGACAGGTTGTTCCTGGTTATGGACACGCTGTTCTTCGTAAAACTGACCCACGTTACACATGTCAGAGAGAATTTGCCTTGAAACATTTGCCTAATGATCCTTTGTTTGGTGTAAGTATAACTTTTCTATTTTCATACGATTTTATAAAACTTATTGTGATTTATTTTGTATTGATTTTCAATTTGAAATTTTAGATTGTGTCCAATGTTTACAAAGTTGTACCTCCAATTCTATTAGAACTTGGAAAAGTTAAGAACCCTTGGCCAAATGTTGATGCTCATTCTGGTGTTCTTCTTCAGGTAAATACAGATATTTTCTTCGTTACTATTTGCATATTTCTTACTTGATTTCTTAAATTTTAGTATTATGGACTTAGCGAAATGAACTACTACACTGTGCTCTTCGGTGTATCAAGAGCATTGGGTGTCTTAGCTTCATTGGTATGGGATCGTGCCTTAGGTTTGCCAATCGAAAGGCCGAAATCTATGTCTACTGATACTTTAATGAAGGCTCTGAAAGCTTAAAAGCACCATTTCTACTACCATCATGATGCCAGTTTCATAATTTCTGTATTTTTTGACAAGGACTTTTGCTTTTCGTCGCATGCATGTATGCACTAGTTAGGACAATCCTCCCCATAAATTTAACACCAATTAAGTAGGTTGGCCTCATATCTATGTTACCATTTTGCAGGTACGAATTTTACGATGTGTACGAACTGTAGCGTTATGAATTTTGTATATTGTGAAGTTATTTATTTTCTCAGTCAGGGTAGTTGAGATTTTATTTGTTTTATAAGCAATTTATTTATATTTAATTTGTTTGATTGCTCACTTTGATACGCAAACCTAAGAAACTTTTACATGTGTAGCATTTACTTTATTAATGCTATGAAAATTCTACAACTTTATGTAAAATATCACAATTACTGTAAAATAGATTTAAAATATCTTTTATTCTTCAAAATAAATGAGTTGAATGTGTTGGAAGTAAATATTTTACATTTAGACAACATTGATAAGTGATTACAAGCAGGACATATAATCTAATAACGAGTAGTTCCAACACAATAAAAGCGTAAGTTATTTCTAATAAATAAATTCATGGAAATTAAAAAATAAAACAATTACTTGACCAAAAATACTTTATAATTGCAATTTTAACTGTAAAATTAAAAAAAAAAACATTTAAATTTTATTCCAATCTTAGAATTTGAACCACCAATAGTTGGGTGTACGAAATGTAGAACAAACGTTCTACACAGGTAGCTATGCTGTCTTGTGAAGAAAATGATATAAATTGTTTCTAAATCTAACTTACAATATGGCCCATGTACATGTGAAAGTGTGCTCACTAACACATGCAAACTTTGCATCTCGCAACTATATAGTAAAGTATATTCGCAGTTCGCGATCGGCAAGTGAACATGTGCTACGTATTCATTCTTCGCATTAATAACTTAAAATTTTAGTTGAATAAAGAATCGAAGTTATATTTTAAACTTTTGAGTGTATAAACTATTAAAATTGGAAGATGTTTATATAAATTTTGATATTATCGTGTTTATTTTTATAAATAATTACGGCCGAAATAACAAGAACATGTGGTGAATTTGTTTTTTTCAAATGTG
>JASKGN010017083.1:0-17183 GCA_030556245.1 Falagria sp. GC000072 | reverse complement strand
TAAATTTTTTGAAAACTTGCAAAAATCGAAATTATGGTAAATGATTTTATGCGAAGTGAATTTCAAAAATTTAAAAATTATTGATTTTAATCGAAATTGATTATGTTATATCAACAGTTATTAGTATTGATGGCATAATATATTTTTCATTCTTACATGCCAACATAATAAAAGTTAATTGCATAAACATTACACTTCTAAAGTTATCATGCTATTAAATAAGTTGTGCGTAAAGATGGCTACAGCTCATCATAATTGTATCAGGTATTGAATAAACAATTGGTACATGGTATAGCATGAATGAATTCTACGCCTAGTATACCTACTATGATGTAAATTTAAATAAAGAATAATAACTAACAAAATAAAATCATATTTCAAAAAATAGTTTGTTATACTTTTTTAGTTTTTTGGCATTATTTCTACATTGTTAAAATACTATGTGTTCATTTTGGAATGGAGGACACGTGACTAAAAGCATTGATTCAAATTTATTATATTTTTCATTCAATGTAAACACACCATTGAAATGTATCTTTAACTTCAGGTCAATACAAAACACCTTAAGAATTCGTAAGAAATTGAAAAGGTGATCAGATGACTTCCATTCCAAAATTAATAACCCGATACATATGAAAATAATTTATAAATATGAGCACAATATAATTATAGCTTTGAAAAGAACATAAGACATTAAAAATTAAGTGACATCATTTATAAGATCCATCTTTATAATTAACTAAAACAAGATCACATTAAACAATTCTTTCTGCCTTTGCTCACTGAAGATACCATGAATCAAAATCATAGCAATTATTTTGATCTAATCTAATACCTGTCCGTCTGCTCGGTATCTTCGAAGTGTGTAATTGCCCCTAATTGTTTTAATTCGCTTGCAAGCAATTAATCGTGCAATTGGACTCTGTCCTCGAATTAAAAGCTTAATATAATACAAAACATGGTTATGTTCCAGAGGCACGAAGTAGCAAATTCAAGAGATTCCTAATTCCGTTTGTTGTCCTCATGGTTTTGAAGAAGTCCATTGAAGTTCCGATTATGCTTGGTGTGTTATCTATCTTGGCATTTAAAGGACTGGGAGCTGGATTGATATCACTGATGTTATCTTCTGCTACAGCTCTAAAGAGCTTATTAGAACATCATACTTCTTCAAAAGTTAGTTATGAAGTTGTGCCACAGGTGAATCATTGGAGCAGGGCTGGTATGGATTATCCAAATTTTGAAACAAATGTGGGACCTATTGGAGGATATCCGTATCACACTTTACCAAATGGTGCTAGATAAATACAATGTGCAATATTTATTTATTTATAACAAAATTAGATGTATTATTTATTCAACGATGCTATTATTTCCCAATAATGTAATTTGTAAGCATTTATTAATTTAAATTGATAATAAAATCATAATTATGTAAAATATTGTTAGGCGTATATCAAAATTAAATAAACTTTGAATATGCATAGAACATAACGTTTTATGAATGGTTGGTTCTCAGCCTACATGAAATTTAATCCGAATTCTTCCGCTGCAAAAATACTATCATATCAAAATCTATTTTAATTTCCTAGCTCTTGACCTATTAGGCAAGTCGAGCAATTAAATTTACGAGCGATGCGGTATTTCGACTTCGGTTAAATTTACGAAGACTTTTAATTAATTTTTTATCCATTGGTATATGGATGACCCTATGCCGAAAGCCGGACACTCCCAAAGTTTGGTTTTCATCCGATTTACATATTTGGTTTCCTGAACTGAACTATTCGCTGATTGCTAGAGGATGAAGGAAAGCAGTAATAATGTGAGGAATGTATACTTGGGCGAACTGATCAGAGAAAGAGAAAAAAGAGGCGGCGGCAAGTAGCTCTAATTATGCGTCTCTTGTTTATATGTTTAGCTACAGCAAAAGTTGAGATACATTCAGAATTAACATGCGAAGAGCTTAAGGAAAAAATATGAAATAGAAAAAAAGTGTAACTGGGTTAATGGTGCGCATAATTATTATAGACTTAAGCTGGACATATCCTCTTGGACACACCGATTCACATACTTTTCAACGGTTTGGCTATAATTTTATTAAAATTACTTGCGTTCAACTTTGTAAAAAGTTTTGAGAAAACTTTAAAATATGTGCTCTGAATTTGTAGATTTTGTAGTTTGTACACTTTCTATAGTTAATAATTTTTGAGAATAAATTGATAGCAATAATTTCACTTATGTTAAAATAAACAAAGCTTTTTTAAATGTTTTATTGATTGCTATAAAATTCGGAGATCGTATTTTACGATTTATTACTTTTTTAAGTTTTTTGGTAAAAGATCTTATAAAAAATGGTTTTTTGCATATTTAAAAAAAGATCGGAAAGAATAACAGTGTGAGGAAATCGATCAAACATTTGCGTCTGACCCCGATAAAATTATCGGACGAATATCTTACACTTGCACCTTTTGCATGGAACTAGCGATTTGCAATTATAGCTAGACATCTCGTCTCAACACCACACGCACACCATGTGTCCAACAACATTCTACAAAACTTTAGCTCAATATGTTGGAGTCTACACGAGATTAGACGGTATAATATACTCAACAAGCAGGATCATATCATCTAATATCACTTTACACTGCTTAGTAGCAGCTAAAAAAAGCAATCAGCGGTCGAAGAAATGTGAAATGTGGAGCGGTCGATAATATGGAACGATTGTCTTCGCCGCGCTCGGCCCCTGTCATACTTTCATGCTCTTTTTATTGTCCATCCAGGCGCAGAGCACATTAGCGTTCCTCGATCGAATTCTTTGTGAAATCGGACTGACCGTCAAGGGGCCCCACCCAAGAAGATGACTCCGGCTTGCTGCTACTCTCGAGCGAAAAGTGAATGGCCACGGCGAGGCGTCCGGCAACCGTAACAGTTATTATTGAAAAATGAAATATTTATTTCAATGAGCTCAATATATTCTAATCCTATATATGTGTGCGAGTCTTCCATTTAATTTAGGTGCAAATATCCGGATAGCTGTGTGTGTGTGTAACGTGGTCCGTAGCTTCTTGCTCCACTAAGTCGGAGCGGGCGCGCGCTCCTTCTTCCCGCCTTGAAAACGCTGGACTGTGTTGTAGGTATAAAAGCTCAACGTGCTGAGTCGTCTAGCATCAGTCGATCAACATCTGTCATACAAACAGTAGTAGCAAATAATCAAAAACAATGCATAAGTATACGCATCTTGCGGTGGTAGCGTTGCTCATCGTGGGTAGCGCATTCGGTGACGACGCTTCGACTCAAGCTCCAGCTGCCTCAGCAACCGCTTCTGATAAGCGATCCTTCGCTCGGGATTGCGCCAACAGCTACTCAACAACCTGCCTCAAACTGGATATCGTCTCCTGGGTGGATAAACTCAACGAAAACGACGACTATAGTGTACTACCGGGCGTGACCGTAGTTCGGGAAGATGGAAGTGCGCGCTCCAACACAGCCGATATGGTCGCCGAATTGGCTCGTGACTTCCCCAACGATCCAGATGCCCGTCTGGATGCTTTCCTCATGAAGAAAGTCACTAACTACCTCAACACTCATTCCATTAAAATGAACCTCTTCGACGCTCAAACCGCAGTAGAATCTGCCAGGAAGGGCGGCGGCGGCGGTTTCGGCGGCGGTAACAAGGGAGGCGGCGGTGGCAAGAAGGGAGGCATGGGTGGTATGCTCTTGGCTGCTGGTGCTATGATGAAGGGAACTCTTTTCGCTTTGGCTCTCGGTGCCTTAGCCGCCCTAGCAGGTAAAGCCCTCATGACTGGTTTGATCTCCCTCATGCTTTCTGCCATCATCGGATTGAAATCTTTGGCTGGCGGCGGTCACAAACAAACCACCTACGAAATCGTCTCCAAACCAGTGTACTCTCATTCCAACACTCACTCTACGTCACATGAGGAACACGGATCCCATGGTGGATATTCTGGATATGGTCGTAGCTTCGACATGCCTTTGCCTTTGGGTCTGCAACCTGGCTACCAACCAGGCCAATAAGTGCGCTGGGTGTGATGCTAACCAAAAATACGCCTGAAAACCGTCTCGTATTTAATATTTATGATTTAAATTATTTTTAATTAAATTAAATTATTTATTTATTAATAATATTGTTTTAGCATAGCTAGACATGATATCTACTCTTGTTCTTGCTAAGTCATTGATGTAATTTTCTTTTCCTTTGTTTATGTTTGTTTTTCTTCTATATCTCTTCTTATATTGTTGTATATTTACCAATTGCAATGCAATTTCGCATTTGTTTTAAACTTGCAATAAATAAATATTTCCATATACATTTGAATCATTTGATTAAAATGATACATCGGTTTTTTAATTTATTAATTGAAATAAAATAAAAAATTAAAAATAATATCCCGAATTAATAATAAAATAACATCAACTAAGTAATTTGTTAATTTTTCAAACACATTTAAAGTAAGTTAATGGAATGTATTTACATCAACTTGTAATTATATTGAAGATTTAAGTTAATTTTCTAATGAATAAACTAGGTTTTCATTAAATATGTTACAGTAAGAGTAAGATTATCAAGTTTATAAGTCTATTAGTAGTGTTAATGGCGTCTAGAAGGTAATCAAAGTAACCGTTCTATGCCGGCATTAGAGCATGAAGCTATCTACCGATCTATTTGCAAAAAGGACTGCATCTTCATCTCGATTGTCGGCGGCACATTCACTTCTTAATAGATTGCAATATGAAGGAAATTGGAAGAAAGCACAATATTGTTTTTGCTATTCATACTTTACGCTAGATAATCTATTGTTATCAACAATGTTTCTTAGGATTTTTACAACAAAAATTTCTTTTATTTGGTCATCGTGAATATTTGCAAAAAATATAAATCAAATGAATAAATAATGACCTCAATAATCCTTACTTGCAATGAATCTAATTTAATAATAACTAATATAAATGCATTACTAACTGAAACACCTTCTCCTTAGCTTAGCTTACAAACCTACAAACTGCACTCAATTCATATTCGCATCTTTTTATTATGGTATTTCACAGGAAAATTTTCAATTTAGATTGCAATGTAATAATCAGAGAAAGGTAAGCAATAAAGTAATAGATAAATTATCTTAAAAAATACATTATATACTAGTGGTCAATGAAATCACGTGTTTTTATTATTTTACTATACTATCAAAAATATACTTTAAACTTAAACCAAAGTGTTTTTGTATAAAATTATGGCATGTTAATTATTGAAATGATTAATTGATTAAAATTATTATTAATAATAACATTAAAAATTATAAGGAATTAATACTTCCATAAAAATGAAGTAAGTTCAAGATCATTGTTGAGATTGTTGTAACTTGAAATCAATTCCATATATTTTATTTATATTGTGTATTAAACCTTCACAGCACCTGACCACAACTGCTTTTGCTTTAAATTTTCATGTTTTTTTCCGATTAGTTGCGGATTACTTTGCCTAAATAATGGATGACGATGAGCTCATTTGTTTAGATAAATTCAATCGTGATTATTGAGAGTATAGCAAATCGATTGTTTTATTTGTAGACATCAATTTTATTATATTGGTTTACATAAAAGGTGTTGGTTAATAATAAAGTTAACTTAGTATAGTTTAGTTATTATATTTTTTATATAATATTAACAGCTGAATGATTTTGCACCGGCTTATTGAATAAAAAGCCGGTTCTTTAGAAATTATTTATATTTTTCTAAATGCCTAAAATTTGTCATTCGGCACTACGGTACTTTACCCGGGGCCCCAAGTCTTTGAGGGATTCGAGCCCAATTTCTATAATTTTTTATCTTAAATGTGTAAGGGACCTCAATTGTCTAAGTTGACTTGGGTTTTGGGTTGTGCAATAATAATGAGCACAACTGATTTGAAAAACGATTGATAAAGAAGCAAACTGCGCATGCGTATGACAGCTAATACATGTGACCAAAATTTATTTATTTTTCAGCGATCATTTGATTAAATATCAATTTAATTTAAATTTGTGCAGCAATTTAAAATATACGGCATATAGTTCTATCCAAGTATCGTAAACGATTACTCCTCTGGAATGTTAAATGATCTTTGAATAAATGTTTACTGTATTATTCGCTTTAAAAGTTCTGGTCGCAAATATAATCATTTAAAAAGATTTAAAAAATGCAACAACGGTTTAAATATCAATGAATTATTAACTAACAGTTAAAAGTACTGCGACAATTTGCTAATTGCACTTTACTGATGATTTGGTAACAATTTTTGACCAAAATAATTAACTATTGTGAAAAACTATTTAATATTTGAACGAATTTTAATTTGAAAATTTCGTATTATTTCAAGAATATTATTCCTGCTTAAAAAACAATTTATAAAAAATCTTCATCAACAGCAAATTGATCAATTTTCACTAGTCATCTACACACAAGATTAATTAAAGAAAAACTAATTGAGCAGTAGAAAGTTGTTAACTGATAGTTAGTCAGCCAAAATCTATGATATTGTAGCAACGATAAATTGCTAGTGATCTATAGTTCTTAGTTAACCTATGTGGGTGTAATTGGCTCTACGATGAATATTTTTCCTTTGAAAGTCTTGTCTTCACTGAAAAAAGTATGATGACAAACATTAAGAAATATTTTTTATAAATTAATTATTTTTAAGAATAATTAATAAGTATAAAAATATTAAGTGTTTTGACTTCAAGTTTTGAGACATTATGCAGAAAGATGAAGCTCACAATTTACCAAAAAATTGTAGATGCCGGGAACTAAATTATATATAACTTATATATTATGTAGTAATGTGCTATGTAGAATTAAATTCTTATCGAATTGAATTATAATTTTTAAACAAATAGCCTGTTCTATAAGACTTATAAATGAGGGGAAATGACTTTTGAAACGAATAATAGATTTTCAGTAGCTTTTGGTGCTAGTCGCAAGTCAAAATCCATATTGTCACGCCTCAACTAATTTTACTGTGCATAATGACATTTTTGCCTATTCTATAAATTAAATAATGGAATTTTGTTATTTGTATGATTCCTGTAATTTGTTATTATTTAATTCGTTATAAATTATTTTATGAAAAGTTCAATTATAAAAATGAAAACTGATAAAAACATACAATTTTGACTTACATTTAACATTTTAATCATATCTCTTCTAATCCATCCAATCAATCTCAAAACAATGTTTTTCAAACAACTCAATAGTGATAGTTAGGCCCAAATTAAAATAAATTCATAAACCTGAAATCTAAATTAAATCAGAACCAAATATTTTACATTGCGTGCAATATAATTAGATAATTAATATTAATGTAATTAGTTAAATAAAAGAATATCTTTCTTAGTGATTAGTAAATTACATATACAATCTAGGTTTTCCTTTTATGTTACATTCCTGATAATTGAGAACACTTAAGTCAATATACTACTTAAGTTATTAGTTGTATACTTTAATTTAGTGCTAACGTCATAATTAATTTTCTAAACAAAGATTTACCTCTTTGGCACATTTGCATGAGTCATATCCTCTAAGATTTATCCCAGGTTTACTTGTCAATCATTATGCGAAAGCACTCTCATACAAACAGATCTTTTACATTTCTATTTGCATTTTGCATTAATATCTCCTCCTGTTTCGCATATTACAACAATATGAATATCAGGCAACACGCAAACTTTTATTATAGTGTATGACTTGGTGTCGTGTATAATCTTTCTCTTCTCGCAAATTGCATTTGTTTAAATTATTCTTTCTACAACCAACAAAGAGCATGTTTTTCTCACGAATTAATAAAAATTTAAATTACAATTGCATTTATTTTTCCAAAGAGACATTGCAATTCTATTCAGTTGTTCCACGTGTTGTTCTCTATCCTACAAGAAAGTTTCAAAAATTAAAAAAATTACGATATCGTTAGTATCAATTTGATACTAACAAATATATTTCACACATGGGCGCAATTATTTTCTTCTAAATTAGAAAGATTGTAATGAAGTATTAATTTTACAAATTAAAACCTTCACATTTAAATTTGCAATTATAAGTACACTACATTGTAATTAGTTATTTTTAAAAAATTTGTTGAAGGCATTTTATTATAAAAAACAATTTAAATCTTTTTATAAAACATTTTATTTTGTCTTCATAATTTAAATTAAATATTCAATGATAAATAATTTAGTAAATAATTTAATAACAAAAATTTGCTCAAATAAATAAAAGTAGTAATTGTAGAGTCATCTAGTCGTTACCTAATAGAGTTTATTCTACTTGTGTTATGCGCTCTACATTACCAACTCGTGAATAACTTAAGTCGGCCTTGCAAGCAGCGTAAACTCATATGCAGATTACTTTTGTTTAGCGTAAGCCAAGTCATGTGCAGAGTTCGTTGATCCTTCAGCGACATCTATTGAACGAGCGTATGGATATTGGCTACCGGAACCTACACTGTTCGTAGTCCATGTTGGCGGGCTGTAGGAACCGTAGCCAGTGCCATAGTTGTAATTGTTACCGCCACTCCATCCACCTCCTCCATGGCTCAATCCACCAAAGCTTCCCAAGAGTGAAGATCCCTAAAATAATTATTTTAAATATATGTGAGTGATAAGCTACTAAATTATATATTCTTGAATTAATTACCTTGTTACCGAAAGAGCTACCGAAACTTTGGAAGAAGACAATAGCGGAGAGAACTAAAGCAATTTTAGCAATGATTAAAGCTTTGGAAGCTAAGACACCTAAACCAGCAATGACAATTGGCACAAGTCCCATTAATTTTCCGCCCATTTTCAACATGAAAGGGAACATGCCGCCTCCCTTCTTATTCTTCTTGCGGGCTTCTTCTAGAGAACGAGCAACATTATCCACAATGTTTTCAGGGAGTTTCACTTGAAGGGTACGTCCGGAAATTGCTTTGGCACTATTTTCCAACAGTAAATCGTAGAGTTTATCAGCGCGATCTTGAGGATTTGAAGGAAGTTCATCTTCTGACAGTTCCTTTCCAACTCTGAGTGAAGTGCCATCGTCGCTAAAATTATATGTATATTAGTAAGTATAATGAAATAGCAGTGGTATTAATTAACATAGAAAATCGAAAATGATATTAATTAAAAATTATAAGTGGATTGAATTTATGAAGATGATAACGATCAAGCTTCAACAAGAAGAGAAGTAGCTGAATTTATAACTGTTTTTAGTGTAGCCTTTTAAAGGCAAGTAAAAATAAAACATCATAGAGAAAGAACACTCGAATATATTAAATCATTAATTTAATTTGGAATGATTGATTGATTATGTGGGCCATACATATAATAACTGGTTATAACCAAAAATAATAATAGTATTTTTATAACTAATGATTATATTTAAAATGTTATAATAAATTAAATTAAATAAATTTTTATTTTTTTTACCTTTTCAATGTTACTCCAGGAAGAATCTCAAGAGAGGGCTGTCTTGACAAAAGTTGCAAAGATCTAAGAGTCCTGACTGCTGCACAATTTACAACTCCAGTGACACCACCAGTTTCCGCACATTTTGATAAACTTTTTAGAGTTTCAGACTGTAAAATTTATAATTAAGTATTCAATAATTATTTCTTTCAAAAAGTGACTTACTGTAGTTTCAGGACCATCTATTTCATTACTTAGTGGAACCTATCAATAAATAATTTTTGTTTTTAATTTACTTAAAAATTAATTTTTTTAAAGAATATCCAACATTCAATCGTTTAAGAATTCTAAATTTAAATTGTTAGATAATTTTTTTTTCAATTGTACTTACACCTGAACAGGTAGCAATTAAAACAAAAGCACAAACAATTGCAAACTTAAAAGCCATATTAAACACTGCCACAACTTGTCAAGTGAGAATCAACAAGCTTAATAAGATAAGAACACTTGAGGTGGAAATCACTTGGTGAGAGCTGCAATCACTTGATTGGAGCTGGTAGATTAAGCAAAGCGAGTTTTTCTCGAACTGACTGATGATCCGAAACAAACGTAATATTTATACGACTTCGGAGACGGCGACACAGCCCCTTCTCGAAACCATAAGGCACATACTTAAATTCTTCAGATGAGACAAGCACCAAAAACGAAGACCGAAAAACGGAACAATTCCGATACCAGGGAGGCGACGTGTTTGCAGGTGTAATTAGCGGTGCGGTGTGCGCGTACTCGTAGGTGACCTACTCGAAACCAAGAGTTGACAAATCTGGATTATTTACATATTTACAAGCGTGGCGCGGCATCGATTACCATCAACCCGGACGGAAGATGCTTTTCTTCGTACATTACACGTACACATAAATCATTATACGACAGCAAATTCGTCACAATTGGATTTGCTTTTCATGATATAGAGAGTAAGAAGTTAAAAGTGTTGTGTGTATATGTGTAAATGACCACGTATAAGTCATGAACGTGGTAATTGAATAGTGATAAACGGTGAAGCTATGCACGAAATCAAACAAAAGCAATTTCTCTTTTAACGACTGTTTTCAGGAGGTTTTATTTGATTATACTAAATTGAGGTGTTGAGTCTAAGAATATTCATGTGTACGTTTAAATTTACCTTTAGATTATCTCAATAATTAGTTTATATTTTTATATTGTTAGCAGTTAATTTCAAATTGATTATTAATTTGACAGATAAATTTAGGAAGTAGGTATGAAGAATTGTATAATTATATTATTATTATTAAAAGAACATTTATGCTACAAGTTTTATGAATTACAATTGGTTTCAATTATAAGATTCTTTTCTTCAGTACATTTTTAATTTTAATTTTATAATTCTCTATAAATCGGCACATATACCCAGTAGTAAAATTACCACAAAATATTTATTCATAAGTTCTAATATAGGTTACAACATATTAACTATGGAATTGCATACTTATGATATCAGTTTCATGCATATTATATTTAACATGTTTGTGCATTTCAAATAGTGAAATTTCAAGTTCAAGTTACTACTGCTGTATATTATTGACTAGTATTCCAAAGAAACTAATTCAACTAATGAATCTATGCACGCCGCCTTGCAACTAATGAAACAAATTTACGATAATTAATAAGCAAGCAAGAGCTTAGAAATTAAGTTCAGTGCACGTCCGTTGATGATGTATTTGTATGCAATCTATAATCGTTAATCGAGCAAAGAGAGATTACTTCTTTTATTTCTGGAAGTTGGAGTGTATACATAGTCACGGTCACGTTGCGAATTTGTCGCGTCGGCGGAAATCCGCATTTTCGCAAATAAATAAGTCAGATATTAACCAAGAAAACGACGAAAATCAACCAAGAAGTAAATACATATTATATATATACGTGTTAAACTAAATTGCTTATGTGTTTTACACGTGTCATGTGTGTTTAAAGAACACGGAATTGACGAGAACAATAATGCCCACGGAAATAAAAAATCGTTTAGGAAAATGGAGTAAGAATTTGGGTCAAATATTAATCCATTATTCAGCTTTGTTGTATTTTTAAATTTTTAATTTTATTAAACTGTTTACATGCTTTTATTTTTTAAATTATTCCAAATCTAAAGATATCTAATTAATAAAATAATAAAGCAATTTGTCAATGAACTTAATTCCTACCAAATTGTATCATTGTCAATGTCAATACTATACATCTGCGACCTCAAAAATAAATTTTTTAATAAATATTAATTTAGTAATTGTATGATAATCGAATTATGATATTTGGTCATATGAATTGTATGTCAGAATGGGCCGTTTTTATTACGTGCCGAATATCTTGATGAAGCATCACATAAGCATTTCACCTGAGTGACTCTCCCTGAAACTCTTTGCGCTCTTTACTCGTACACGCATCCCATGAATATCAATTAGCCCACGAAGACATAAATTATTTTAATATTTGAGCAAACAATTCAATATGAGTATGCCAAGTGGCATCAAATCGTTTACATATTTCACGTGTTTGCTCACAGTTTCACACATTCCTATCAACATCTTTTATTCTTGTATCTTACTTTCTTCCATTCTTGGTATTTTTTCGGATTTTTATACTTATAATGAGATACACACTTTTAATCTTGAATATTTTTATTCCATAATGAAATCTTCTCAGCAACAAAATTCTGACCGCACATTAAAATTGTTTACTTTTTCGATTTTTATGCTGTGTCGAACTGTCAATGAAGAAAAAACAAGGTATAGGGAACCGAACCTAATTGTTTGCGCAACCTTAATTTCTTCGTTAAGTTTTGGGAGATAACAAACAATGCTGACACATTGAACTAGAATACACTTGCGTCAATGTCGTCACTTCTTCTTTCTTGATGGTAGTATATAGTTTGGTGATATTTAAAGATTCTTTTTTCACGTTGGCTATGTTTAATTATCGCGTAAACTCTGGTCTTTTTATCAGTATGTATACTGGTGTAATGATCACACTAGGTAAGTTAGTTCTATGATATATGTGAAAGAGAAACTTAATTGAATTAACGGTAATAAAAGGTATATGCATATAATGAAATGCATCAAACACAAATGCAGTGAATGATCTAGAATTATTTGAAATATGTCACACTTTCACTGATTTTAGCTTTAAAAAATACAATTTTTAAAAACTTTTTGTTAATTTAATTGTATAATTAGAGAGGAAGTGTTTATTAATTTTATATATATATATATAATCAGTTTATTAATTTTATATTTAAATTAAAAACATAATGACCCATTTCCATAAGAATTTAAAATAATAATAATTAGTACATACAAATTATAAATATGTATAAATAAAACTAGTATATTATCATTCAGAAAAGTTCCTGTGAATTTCATTATCAATTAGTATAAATAATTTAATATCAAAATTTTCTAAATTTATTTATTACCATTAAATTTAAATATGAATGATGATATAGTACAGGCAACCAATGAGTGTCAATTATTTTCATATAACTTTTGCGATTTAAATGTACAGATGCCGATTTCAAAGATATTAAAATGCCCATTAGATTAATTTTCAGTTAATATGTCTAATAAGCCATCCAGTACTTTGTAAACAGATATGTTTACATTTATATCGCAAAGTTTATATGAAAGTCGTTGGCTCTGATTCGTTGCCTGTGTATATGTGTATATGCAAAATAACGCTTAAATGCATATCCAAGTACAGCCTCTTTAATTCAGATTATTTATAATGAGCTAATTAATAAATACATAATTACAACAAATATTTAAATAAATTTAAAAAATAATAATAATGGGGAACGCACATGCATTATAAATTTCAAATCTAAGTTCACAGGTCGATTCTACAATATTAATAATGCAATAAATCGAAATCGGTTCCTAATTATTCGCTTTTCTTGCAAAGTTATTGAAAATTAAAATTTAAAATTTTTTTTGTCGTGACGTCAGCGTTGGATATTTTCAGGTGCCACGCTATTGGTCGACTTGTGCATTTCATATTTCCTTTCTCGCTCATAATCTTGATAGTCGGACATGTAAACAAACCGTGATCCTGTCATTTCATAAACCTCATAATAGTGCCATATTGAATATGTACTTAAATATTTAGCCACTGGATAACCAATCACGACGCGTCCAACAACTACGTCACAACAGAAAATATTTGAATTTCAAGAATTTTTTAGGGCATTTGCAATTTTTTAAAAAATCCAAAAAACATTCAAAAATGCATAATATGGTATGCTCTTTCATTAAAAAATATAAAAAAATTACATGCGCTTTCCCCATTAGGAACAATTTTTTTTTATATTACGTAGTAACCTAATCTCTTATTTGATGTGGAAACATAAGAGTACGCAATTTTGGATTTACAATAATCTGGCTCTTTCCAATATTTCCATCATTTTCATTATTATAATGATTATAATAGTGATTCTTCACATATTCTTCTAGTTGCTTATCATAATGCTTTTGTTCTTCATCAATAATAGGCTGATTCCTTCTTGCTGCATAATAGTGCGCATAAGTATCCTTCGCATTTCTGGCATACGCCATCATTGAAGAAATAAGTAAACTTAATGTACTTAATATCACTGAGATGCCAGCCATAATTGCCATTGATTTAAATGCCAAAGGGAAAATCACTGCTTTTATTAATAGCGCAGCAAATAACATTGGTATAATATATTTTTGTTTCTTTTTCCGACGAGATTCAAACATTATTGTATCTACAAATCAAAAATAAATTTTATGTTCAAAATGCTCTTTGAATTAAGGTATCATACCTGAATTATTTTCTGAATCATATATGTTATAGTTAGTATCATTTGAAGCACATAAACTCAAAACAACAACACAAAAATAAATACAAATCAAAAGAAGTTTTCTAGTTGACATGTTGATAGTAACTGATCGCCTACTGATCTTCAGAAAATTACTCATTTTTCTATCGCATGCAGAAAATATAAGAATATTATACCAATTTTATATACTTATTTTTATGCGCAATTTAATCTTATATTTTTTAGCGTATTTGAAATGGATAAAGACAAATAAATTTAACTCATATATCTTACGTTCAATCTGCTAATATATAAAAAGTATTACTTACATACCGTAATATTTGGTCATTTTATTCTAATATCAACATTACATAAGGTAGTTATAGCTAATTATATTATGGAAGGTTCAACCTATTTTGGCTTTCTCTAAGGGACTGGTCCAAAGTTTCACCAAAATTTTACAAAAGGAGATACCCCACAAAGTTTGTTGCCTGAGGTGTATCAATCGTCAATTTTGGTATAATATGTTTAAGCATTGCTATAGCAATATAATATATTATACCAAAAGAACACCATTTTAATACTAATTACAAATTATGCTATACATGTTTACGTATCCCCGTTATAGATACATAATACTAGTTGTACACACAAATACTATACATATAATTCATACAACAACATAGAGCTTTATCGTCACAATATTCAAAGGCACAGTGTACATCGTATATGTATTAAGTAATTGCAATTATTCTTAGAATTTTATTTAGTTTCTTGGTGGGATTTTTCTTGTATCCAATAATTTTTAGATGTGTTTTAAAATAGCCATATTGAAAACCAACCACATAATCGACATTGATATTATTTACCTAATTTTTGTTTTTATTGTTTAAAAAATGCTAAAGTGCACTGAAAATTTACTATTTTATTTATTGTTCGCGATGTTCAAAAATTTCATAACTATTTTTTGCATATTATTCATTCAAATAAGAAATGTAATCTAAAAACAATTCAGTGAAACTGAAAAGTATGGGCCTAGTTAAAAAAAAAAGTAAATAAAAGGAACCGTTTCATAAGGATTTGATATATATATGTATATGTAGCTCAAGTACATTGTTTGCTAACAGGGAACATCTTTTGAAAGACAATAAATAAATAGATTTGAAACTTACGCGAGTACGAATATCATTACGTGTTAGGTTAGGTATTTACAATCACATTTGCATGAGGGTATTCTTGGTATTCATGTTCTATTTGATTGATTATTATTTCTTTATTTGTCCACTGTTGTGCATATTTGTATCAGTTCCTAAGCCTTTTTCACTTTCAGCAATCTATATTACTTAACATTTATTGTAATAACTGCATATGAAAAAGGTATTAGAGTTAAGATACAATAGCTCAAATAATGCTATACATAATTACTGAATGTATTTGATAATAACGATATTAAATTACGCACTTGTTTTGCAATAAGCGTTTCGCGAAAAACTCTTTTACGTAATTCAAGATTTCTAAAGGGAGAAAGCATCCTTTTATATTTTCACCTCTTATAGCAACAGAAGAAATGATTATTCTTGATAACTCACAAATGCACATAGTCTGGAAAAATCAAATTCATTTCCTTTAGATGTTTACTATTTTAAAGTTGGCTACTTTAATATAAATGACAAGCTAAATTTTTGCATTAGATACCACCACCTCCAAATTTATGCAATTTTATGAGTTGTAAATTGCTTTTGTTAAGTTTTACCCCATAATACTTCTTGAAGATATTTCGACTCCTTGACGACAAAATGTTTGCTAAAAAATGTAAGATAAAAAAAGTACTTTTCTATAAATATATTTTCAGAAAAGATATTTACTATAGTAAATTAAAGTATGAGCAAAATTTGAAAATGTTAATCACATATTTTTTCAAATACAATTACTATTACACATATATCATAGAGAAAAGTCCCGTGGTATACAAATATATATATCATCCAAAACGTTAGTTTAACATATACATAAATAACACTTTATGAATTAAAAATGAATTCAAAATAAATATATTATTTATATTAATTATACTATACAGAGTGGTCAGAAACTAACGGAAACGATTGTCATAACTATATTCCGCGAGTTTTTCTGAGTAAGAATCCAAAAACAAAATTGTCCTAGGACCTCCAGTTTCGTCGCAAAAGTACTTCAAAGTTTCACTTTCTTAAGGAGAAATACGTTGTTTTGGTAAAAACTTTCTTTACATATTACTTCTATGTTCTTTCGAGATCACATATCCAAAATGTCATTCTGTTTAGTAATTGGGAAATGCCTTTTTCATTGTTCGTTAACACTTCTTCCGATACGTTTTTTTCTAAAAAAATAAGTATGACACCATTGCAAAACCAAAATCGGTAACTATGGAAAAATTTCCACATATATTATTTCTTTACATGAGTTCTGCGACGGTCTCATGGGTCGCAGAAGGATAGTTTTTTGTGATTCATACTAAGAAAAATGCAGACAATGTCACTACGGAAAGCGTATCCGTTTGTTTAAATTTTGAAATAAGAAAAAAATATAAATATTCTTAATATATTTATTTTATTATTAATTAATCGTGAAAAACGGGGAAAAAAAATTAAAAACAAAATAAAAACTAACACTTATTTTGAGAATCGAACTCACGACTCCCTTAAAATGCGGCGCCGCATTTTAAGAGAGAAGAGACTTTATTTAAAAGATATAATTGTATGTTATTTTCAAGAAATGAAAACTAGGTGTAATGAATTTTTGATAGATTTGAAATCTTTCTTCAATCCAAATTTCAAATTTAATAATTTTAAAAGATGTTTGCATTCACAATGAACACGTGCAGAGGCGGATTTACAATTTTGCCGCCCATAGGCTATGAAAAATTT
>JASKGN010017076.1:0-19945 GCA_030556245.1 Falagria sp. GC000072 | reverse complement strand
TATACACTTAACTTTTGGCTTATTATGTGTGCTTCAACTTCAATAAACATTTAATAAGCTTAATAATTATTCCACTTATGCACACCACATGCACACTTATAATAACATTACAGCTGATTGCACCGTATAATTGGTTGCATATAATACTAAGTTATAAGTATATCTTGCAATAAAATAATTAAATATTATTAATAAATCCAATTATAATAAATCTCCTAATTATGAGAGTAATCTTCATATGAAGATTTCATTCCATCATGTGATATTAAGTGTACACTGTTGATACGAGTACCAAATAAATCCATTGCATGTTCCATATGTTGCAAACAGTTTCTTATAATTTCTATCTGAAAATAACATATTGTATTACTAATTAGTAAATATTTTTGTATAAATTAATATAATTCGTGATACATACTATATAGCAAATTTCCTTTTGGCTAAAAACTGACTTAATAAATTAACTCCAGCAAGGTAATGAGATACGGTTTTTGAAATATTGAGCTGTAATAATATTGTAATGAAAATATTACATGTGTTTAACAAAAAATTGTTTCAATGATAAGACACACATAATATTATATAGTAAATTCAATTAATTTAATATTTGCTGTGAATGGAATTAAAAAAGATGTAATATTGCTAATTAAATTAGACTAGAGTAATTAAATAATCTATAGACTAATGGACAAAATATATAAAGATTATGTATGAAACATAATTTAAATTTTAAATGTAATTGCGCATTATTAAATGCTTTCGCTTAAATATAAATCACAATCTTAAAATAATAAATGAATTCATCAAATAGACGAGCAGCGAAAATAAAAGATATGCAATGTCTGGATACACAGTTGAATGAAATTAAAAATATTGCACAGATAGAGTGTGAGAATCAAGTCAGTTCTGTACAACTTAACAATATATAAAACTAACTCTAACTAGAGCCATATTAGTATTTACACTTACACATCAGCTATATCCTGATAAAGACATTAAATATTGAATAAATTTGTTGTTGTTTGAGCGTCCTTCAATTAGTTGCCGGTGTAAATGTCTTCTTATTAATAGTCCTAATAATCAAATAAAAGGCTTGAATTTCAATACATTTATCAATGCAGTTGCTAGAAACAAGTCAGCAACACACATGTACTATCAATAAAATCACGAAACAAATGGCAGATAATAAAAACCTTATTAAAAACATAACATAATATAACAGATGCAACTGTTCCTCCATTCTTTTTGCTTACGTTTCAAAAATTTCCTTCTACACATATAAAACTCTAATTACTAACTGGTCAAAAATTGTTGAGCCTAGATAAAAATATTTATTACGGTTCGTCGAATATGCGCAATAACGATTATTGAAAGGTAGTGCCCAAAGCCTTTACATGTTGTAGGCTACATAAATTGGATCTAGTTGGTCTGCCAAAAAGCCATCACGTAAATGCATACGCTGCTTTTCACCACGACTATTGATTGGCACGATTCCTGGGTCCACCACAACTACGACTCCTACAATTAACTGGTGTTCCTCTAAAACGGTATTGGTGACTAGTGGTACCAGATCCAAAGCTTCGCTCTCGTTGCCATCCAATTCGACAACAACAACCAATAAATTGGTCCAAGTAAATACAGCACTGTACAATTAAATGGTGTTAGAAAAAGTAATAAAAGGTATTTCATTCACATTACTAACCATTCAGCAATTTTCTTATGGCACCTTAAAACGCTGTTTTCAATGTCGATTGGATGATATCTCATACCACGTAGAGTTATAGTTTCGTCCAAAGCTCCGACGACAAAGACGGCATCATGGAGTTCTGGAGAATCATTGGTGATGTGTTGCTGAGAGCCAAGAGATTCAGTGTCACTTCCAGCAATTACTGTATCTTCTCCAACAGCAGATTTATCGATACCTTCAGTGCGTCTTAAGAAGCCTAAATAACCAGTACGAGCATATACTTCGCCAGTGCTTCCAGTTACCAACTGGGAATGGAAGTGATCAGAGTATTCATTTTCTTGGCCATATATTGTGAAATACCCACTGGCATTATGACCACTTTGCACCCAAATCTCGCCCAAATGAGAATCTCCACATTGTCCTTTCGTTTCAGGATTGGCAATGATCACTTTCACGCCAGGCAAAAGTTTTCCAGACTCCATGACGCATAAACTATTAGGACTACCACGCTCTACAAGTGTGACTCTATCGTTCCTCAAAGCACGTAGATCCACGTACACGCTTGATGGTTCTGGACTGGAAGCACCTTGCAAGCAAATGGCCACATTTACGCGGCATCCAAATGACGTTGACACGGCACGGGGACTTAAACCTAAAGCACTAAACAATTTCGAAAAACTGATAGTAAGGTTGATACGTGGTCGTTCTTCAGCAACGACAACGCAGGTTCTCACACAGGCCAAGTTTACTCCGCGAGATTTGAGTTGATTTACTGATGATCCTAAGCCTTTCGTGCATAACTCCATTACACCATACGAGCAGAAAGTGTCGCGGACTTTGTATTGGCTCACAGCACAAAGCCATAGTGAGGGATTTACTTCCACCTCAGACGGCGGTATTAGAATCGAGTGATGGCCTGAATATATACTACTTAAACACCTGAAATAAAACATATAAGTACGATATTCCACAGCAGAAAATGTTTCACTTACCAGAGAGCAAATCCCAGTCCACAATATGGATCTAAACACAAAGCAATGTGTCTACTGGGATATAACTCGCAAGCAAGTTTCATACTCCTGCATAAATTAGTAACTGCTGCGTGGGACATCTTAATGCCTGCGAGCATACCCGTCGTTGATACGCTAAAATCAAGATAAGCCAACATTTCGGCTGTTGGTGCTCGGTATGTCACAGGAATCTTTTTCTTGGGCATGTCGTCAGTATCCAAAGTGAGAGGCCATGTCTTAATATGAACCACGTTTGCCGCTTCCTTTGATTTTAATAGTTTGATCACAGCTTGTGTAGAGAGCACAACTACAGAACGCGAAATGTCCACAATCATTCGCACAGTTGGCAAAGTGGTTTGAAGATTTTGGGGATGTGGAGGACGAATGGTAATGGGGACAGCTCCTACGTATAGGCATCCGTAGAATGCACAAATTAAATCTAAACCTGGTGGAAACACCAAAGCGACATGATCGCCAGTATTAATACGTCCTTTTTCTGTCAGTAAATTGCCGATGCGTTCGGCACGTTTGTGCAGCTCAGAACAAGACAACTGCTTGGCTGGAGTGCCTTTGCTGTTGAGCAGAGTAAATAAGATGTGATCTGCAGTATACACAGCTCTCCAGCGAAGAATTTCCGATATAAAATGAAGCTGTAAGGATCACAAAATGCAAATTGAATGTTTGCCATATCATACAAACCAATCTCTTATCTATACCTTCTTCGTGTCATTTTCGTCGTCTAGTCCCATGTCCCTTCCTTGTGCGCTAGCCAGTCTATTACCTTGTACGAGGTTCCCAACAATGACAGACGCAGGGCCAACGTCTGAAACACAGTCCGTTGCTGAAAGGCAGAGGAATAACATGCTATAGCATCACTCAAGCACAAGCTTTCGATAGTAGAAGAATTAGAAGTAGTAGTGAGTGAATAACTTAAAGGGCAATTACAGCTTGAAAATATCTGGAGGATATTAAGAACTACCACCTCAAAGTACCATTAAATCATTCACTTTCCGATATCCAACCATGTGCATTCATATAACTTGTAGGATGCAGCACAACTGCCATTATTGTGCAAGTTATGTGAATGTGAACCTTTGCTGTGTTATTTTCGTTAGTGATTGCGTAGTGCATTGCCTTTGCCATAAAAATGACCCAAAATGTATTAATAATATTAAGGTGTTAAAATGCAATTGCTTTCAATAACACAACTAAAGTTTAGACTTAGAGGAAATACTTGGACCATTTAATAGACCAACAATATCTACGTATAAGTATTTTCTGTTGGTGTGGGTCAACATTACCAAGGACTAGAAAACTTTAAAGGAGTATGTATAATTATATACACCTTATTAATATGTATTTACAAGATTAACTTAGTCAGAGTAGTTTTAACGGTTTGGATATTAAAACTACTTATATAATGGAGGGGTTTTCAAACATCTCATTACAACTCACCTGAGTGTACCTCACGTGGTTTCGGTAAATTTGTAACACACGTATGTGGACAAAGCAAAACATTAGCTGGATGTAAAGTGCCTTCTAAATAACGACGCTTTGTTTCCGATAAATGTATGCCACCCAAAGGCGTTTTGGGTAGATAATTCGGAGGCACCAATGCTAGGCAATAAATCCCCACTTGATGAATGGAGTCTACAGCCTGTATAACTCTGGACATCCATTGGAAGGACTACAAAGAGATAAAAAAACACTGTGAAATGTACAAAATAAAACATTGCTAGCTCTCACTTCTTCCTCGCTGCAGTCGGGCCTCTGTTCAGCGATAACGCAAATTCTCTCGTCACGAAGCACTCGATGACTGAAAACAGCAATGCGGCCTCGATAAATGAATTTCATCGGTTCCACCGCTAATACTGTGGCAATGATATCATCTGCATTATGCTTCCTGCCCGTGACGGTCATTAAACCATCACGCGAGCCACATATGAATACTAATCCACCTGGTCCTAAAAAGCCTAGAAGTCCAGACCTAGTGTATTCAGCATCCGATATCGGCTTCCCGTCGGAACCTAAAGGTTGCACTTTAAAAGTGCTATTGCTGAGACCTTGTAATCCCCAATATTGTGTGCCTGTGCAACCGGCGTTAACGCAAATTTCGCCGACCTCGTCAGTCTTGCAGAGATAAGCTGGACCTTCCATTTTAACCACCACTATAACGCAACCGGGCATTACTTGGCCGCAATCCTGAAGCGTTAAGGATGTGAGACTATTTTCTTGGTCCACGCGAACCACTCCGTAACTCAATCCTAAAGAAACACGCAGATAAAAGTACAAATTTATTTCGATCGTAAAACTAAGAAAATACCTTGCATCGACAGGACTCCACGACCAGTGGAATTAGTCCCTCCACGACCAGGTCGTCGTACAGAGACGGTGAGTACTTCACTGGAGCTAGCACAAGGACAAATCGCGTCCGGTTTGAGTCCCTTGGACTGAAATACGTTTAAGAACTGATCGCATGAGCTCAACGACCAAGGATTCGCACCGTCTGCAACGAGCAACATGCGCAACGTGCCTAAATTAATGTCTTTATGATCTTTCGTGGCCAATAATCCCCAATGCAAATCTCTTGATTTAACAACGGCGACGCTCGCTCGGTACTTGGTGATCATTTGCATCCAGCTAGCCGGATTCACTTTCATTAATGCGTACGGAATGTAAATGACGTGCATGCCGTTCAGTACACTGGTTAATACCGAATGCCACAGGCCGACCTCTCGCTTGAAATCTAATACGCATACCATAATTTCACCTTCGGTGTAACCACAGGCCATCGACAAGGTACGACAATGCGAGAGCATTGCTGCACGCGTAATTGTTACACCCATTACTGAACCATCGCGATCCGTGCTGTACTCTATGTACGAAGGAGTTTCGTCGGTAAGCCGCGGAGCCGGAGTCCAATCCTTGGGTGTTTTAGCCAAATGCTCGGTGACAAACCAGTGTAGCTTTGGCCAACCTTTGAACTGAACGACTTCTCCGGAGGTAGTCTTCGGGAGTCCTTTAAGACATGCCTCCGAAGTTAAAGCCACTTGCACGCCGCAGCTTCCCAGCAGGAAGCCGATCTGCAACGATCCAGCATCGCGCCTGGTAATTGGTACTTCGATCGGCACTGGAACTATGCCAGCTTGAAGGCAGCCGTAAAATGCACAGAGGAAGTTAATAGGATCATTGTTCGGATAGACGAGCGCGACGCGATCGCCGCACTTCAAACTCGTATCGCCGTTGCGACTGAAGGCTTTCGTCAATAGTGCGTACGCTATTTTATAAGAGCGACTCAGCAATTTCCCGTACGTTAATGTTGTTGTTAGTTTTCCATTGGGGTCCAACACGGTCGCAACTGATGCTTTGAAAGATGCTAATCCGTATCGAGAGATAGCGGTCTCTACGTTTCTCGGCAGGCCAGATGGAACGATCAATTGTTCGCCGACAGCAGGAGTCATGCAGCCACCTAAGAGGAATTTGCATTAAATAAATCAATCGTTTGCTTAGAAATTGAAAGAGTAGAGGTGCTGGGGTTTATTCTCTACTACCTTCCGGTTTCGGAGCATTGGGATCCTTAGGACTGGCAGCTATTTCCAACTCGATGTCATCATCCTCGTAGAACTCTTGTAACGGACGACGTTTTGGTCGTTTCAATGTGTTTAATAGTTGCTGAATTTTTGCAGACACCTTCCAACGCCCGGTGCCTGTACCCATTGTGTCGTTGGAAGTCGTTGTGGCGTAATGGTTTACCCTATCTGCAGCAGTATTTCGTCGACCACCTTGTGCGGTGTTGTGCGTTACATCTGGTGGTTGCGAATCTATAAATTATACATAACAAAGAGTTGTCAAGTTGTCCTACATTTAGATTTGAGACGTTAATTGCATCATGAATAAATCACTTACAAGGTCTTATGTTCTGCATAGCTTGAGATATATCTGTGATGTCTGTGTTACGCGATGATCGATGATCCCAAACTGGCGGAGGTGCAGGTAATCTTTGCCTGTGGTGTGGCGGAGGTGGCGAACCAGTGCTACTCGTGTCCGACATCGGAGGCGGTGGTAGCATTTGCGGTGTCCTACTACTTCGCTCACGTTCCGGTGTGCTTGTTTCCTCGTTCACGATACTGTCCTCGTCAGAGGAGGACTCTATGCAACGTAAGAAGAAACATAAGAAGTGGGAAGCCGAGTATGACTAACTTGAAGTGACTCATTATAAATTCGTAAGTGTCTAAACTTTTTAAACATTTTTTTTCTCACGAGAGTAGTGTAAATCTGACGAAATGTGGATTCGAACTAATGTTGTGTGAAACATGCATTCCCTACCCTAACGCAAAATATGTACCATACTATGTAAACTTGTTTGAAAGAAACGGCGCACCCCGTTTTTATTATATAGAGGGAGATTACAATGGAACGGAGATGGTACTGTAATAATGGTGCAAAAAGAGGAATGGAGCGTGACAAATATTTCAATGTTGGAACCGCGTTACGTAATCGTAACTACATCGTAGAAAATATTAAATGGCAGTGTTAGTTTTAACTTTGTACCAACATCCCTTCTTCAGTCAAGTTGAGAAGAGACAAGTACAAATTATGAAGGAACAACATATGAACATGGGTGGGCCGACCGTACCACACGATTTGTGTAAATTTATTCCGAGATTTAAACTTACCGGAGTCGTGTCGATCCCTATCTGGACTTCTGGCCATAACGGATGTCCGTTTCGAAGGCATTGGTAGCGAAGGCTTATGACGATTTTGCATCGCCTGGGCCAAGGCTTGCTGTACAGCTTCTTGTCGGACTTCTAAAATTGTAAAACGCGATTTTAAAATCTTCCTTATGCATATCGTTTATAGTTTTTTACGCAGACATCAAGTGACATGCACATCCAGATTAAGAATTGAAGTTAGAAATTTTAAATACCTCGGATTATTTTCTTCCAGACTAAAAAAGGATAACGCTAACTACTAGGGTAAAAGAGGAATCGGTTTGGTTGCGTTAAGTAAAATCTGGAGAAAACGCTGGAATCAGCATGAGACCGCATTGCATTTCTGCTTTCGCATCGAAAGTTTACAATTGCACTTATCCAAAACCTACACCTACATTACGCCACAAAGTCTATATAAACCAGATTATGATCATCGAAACCGAACCGAATGTTTGTTCATAAGGATCTGGGGATAAGTCAAGATTTTTAAAACCCTTTCCGGGTTTACTTCTGCTTGATGTGCGGTTTGTTCGTGATCCTGAATTGCGGCTCGTAAAAGAATACATTTTATTATAGAGCCAAAAGGTAATGGTATTGCATTTGTAGCAATTGCATATAACTCCCGGACATTTAAAGGATAATAGATGCTCAATCCTGTGGAATCATTTAAATCAGAAATGCATCGTGTGCAAAGCATTCGTTAATACTCTACCGTTGGCACACTACCTACACTACATCCTCGCCATCTTAACAGCATAGTAAATAACGCAAATAGTGCAAAAGGGAACGCCAAAGCGACCCCAAAGTGCTGCCTTGGCAAAAGGACTTTTATCTTCTTTATGGGAATCCTAGAACACCGTTCGTTGTAATAAAACTTTTAATTTATATTCACGTGGAAGGAAAGGAAAATGTTGGCTCAGTTTGTTTTATTCTTTCGTCCATATCATATTTAAAGTTATTTTTCGCTTAGTCGCTTGCAGTTTTGCCCCGGGTGTCCTATTTGTAAATATATATTGTATCTAGTATTCTCATCTTCTACGAAGTAGTTGTGTATTCCTGAGAAGGAGATACTGGATCGTGAGGTAAATGATAAATATCCGCACAAGCTCTTTCTCTGTTCCTTCTCGTAGCTTTCAGTTTTCCTATTAAATTTTGAATACGCGTATTTAATTAAAATCCTACATTGTAGAAACTTTATATGGTTAAAAACAATGTGTGCACAAAACAGTTTATATCAAAACGGATAGTTTATAGTCCTTGCAACAACAACCATTTTCCCGTTGATATCCCCAAGGAATTGCAATTGTAAAAATACACCTCGAGCCAAGGAAAAGAATGATCACGTTTAAAGAAAATTTAAAAATATTTCTGTTGTCGTCTGTAGGTGTATGTATA
Source organism: Falagria sp. GC000072 (assembly GCA_030556245.1). Lineage (NCBI taxonomy): Eukaryota > Metazoa > Arthropoda > Insecta > Coleoptera > Staphylinidae > Falagria > Falagria sp. GC000072. Next base: position 11,141 of record JASKGN010017076.1, on the reverse strand, counting down.
TCGTGATAAATTGTGAACATTAAGTTTATTTGGTCGAAGGACACGCGTGATATTACGGCCTCGGCGGTGTGTTGGGTTCCGGGTCACATAAAATAAATAAGCTTCCTGTTGCGGCAGGACGATATAATAAGTTTTATTTCTTGTTGCTTGTTACGTAAATTGTCGATGTGGCTATAACCCACTTCGGAACATGTTGCTTTTATGATTATTATTAATCAATCGAATAAAAGTATACGAGCCCTAAAAAATGCGAGAAAAAATGTCGAGGACCATTAAATAACCGTAATGAAATTAATTAGGTGACATTAAGATAAAACACAAAACTGTTTGTGATTGCAAAGTTAAATTTAGTTTTAGAACGATAACTAGCTAATTCTGATATCCTTTGGACAAAGTTTAGCATTTCTGGAAAACTATTAACACTATAACTTTCTTGATGAATGGTTTGGCAACAAACTCCTAGCTAGACGCTGTTATATAAGTTTGTTAGCATTTGTGTGGCGATGAACTTTATGGCGTATTTTGTAGAACATAAAAACTCGAAGACTCCTAATAAAAAAGTTAACGCATAATTGTTAGGTTTGTTAAGAGGATGGGAGAATGTTGCTAAGACAGTAATAAAGATAAAAATGTAAAACATGAAAGTGATGAAAAGCTTGTGGCTGCAAATGCGCAAGAATGCATTGGTTGCAATTAAAACTTACCAGAATGATAGCGGCTCTCATTTCGCGTGAGACGCCGGTTGCCACGTCGCATTGCCTTTGTGGCTGGACTGACGCCCCTTTGTTCGCCCCCAGCGGCTTTAGATGCAAAAACAAATAAACAACACTCAGCATGCATAACAAACAAAATTTTAAAAATAAACGGGGGAACAGTTGCAAATTAAGGAGTTAATGTACAAATAAAAGGGCAATAATTTAATTTCTGGCTAAAAATTATGTCGAGGCAAATGAAACTCAAAATGTAAAAATTGCGGAGTACATATAAAGTCCCAACAGGTTAATAATAGACAGACACAGTCGAAAAACCTAAAGGGTTGAAGACTCCGAGGACACAATATGAAAAACCAACATGAACACATGTACAACATAAAAAGCTCCCAGCTAGCTAGCAACATGCGACATCAAAGCACAAACAAAAAGAAAATTAATGAGTTCGCGAATTGAGTGAACATTGAATTGACAGGGATTCGAACACTGAACGTTTTGCTCGCATGACAAACAATTCTAGAAAAAAAAACAGAAAGAAAATGCATATGGATATGGTGCGAACCTGAATGATATCTCTTCTCGCTATGAGTGACGCGACGCTGTGTGCGGCGTCTAGTGTGCTGTTTGCTAGCGTCGCGACCACTACCGCCGCCACCGCTTCCAGCACCGCTGCCACCGCCACTATTTCCTCCGGTGCCATTTCCCGTACCACCAGCATCGTTACCAGAACTTCCCGCTAAACATACACACACACACATGTACACAAATGAAATGATGATAACGATACATATTCAAGTTTACTAACACACTTAAATTGGAAGATTCTTCAAGACACAAGAAGTACAGGGCACTCAAGTTTTCAATTGGATTTTCAAGTAGATAATCTTAACACTATATGAATTTGGAGGAACTCTGAAACTATTTCAAAGTCTTTTCGAAAGAAATTAAATTCAAATAAAATAACACAATTTAAAAGCAGTTGAGGTTTCGACGAAACAAATCCTATTAAAGTTTAAAATAATAAGAAAAGCGACTCGCCACAACATCCTCCAGTCACAGATCCACAAACACAACGAGAGGAGACAGATGATGCCTTTTTGTTCTTCGCAATGTGTAATGAACGTTGTCTTTTCATGTATGTAGTGCGAATGGCCATATTCCCAAGCCAGCTTGTTAGCCATCCAAGTCAGTCAGTCGACGCCGTCCACAAGGGAAAAGCGAACGCAACCAGAGCTGACATTTCGATTACGTTAAACGGAGCGTCAAAGCGGCCAAAGCGGCGAGTTTAATACACCTGTCTGGATCGGATTGAATGGAGAATAGATCACGAGCGATCCAATGAGAGAACGAGAGTTTTTGCCTACGACAATCTTCCCTATATACAATATGTGTATCCCTATGATCTGCAGACTGTGGAATTGATATCCAATGCAAAGCGAAAACACTACGAATGGACTTAGTGTACATCCGACTTAATTGCACATGCATTGTCTGCTCTATCATTTTCATTTCATTTAAAATATTCTCACAACAAGTCAAAGGTACTTGCAGATTGAAAATAAAAGCTTGTTGACGCTGTCGCTATTGGCGAAATTTTGCTTATAAAATACGAAAGAAAATATGGAAATTTCGAACTTTACATTAAAAGGATAATATATAATTTAATTTGATAATTTTTATTTTGGAGTAGTAAATTAGAAAACAATTGTTTTAGGAAAGTTTCACAAATGAAAACTTTTGATTCTTGTAGCTAAAGGATCAAAGCAAAACACCTGTAGTATTACATTTGAATATAAAACTCATTGCGGATTTATCTGGGATTTAATTTGTACAAGGGATTTTCTGTTTTACCATTTGGATATTTATCCAAGCATTGTTAGTTAATGTAATTTGGCGTGGGAAGCAACCTGGTGGAAAATCTACATATTTTATTGTAATATTATTATTTCCGATAAATTGAAATTAATGGTTGCTATCATAATAAAATCAATTTTTCATTATTTACCCATGTTTTATTCGCTTTGCAAAATTTATATCTAACTTAGAAATTGTAAAAGAATTCTAAAAACTTTTCCAGAAACTGTGACGTATGTAGTTATAAGAAAGAAGGAAAGCGAGAATGACAAAACCCATGATAAATTATAGGAACGAATTGTCACAAATGATACATGCTAATATATTTCATGAAGACGAATGTCCCAACGTTTAGATATCCTGCTATATATAAATACATTTTAGTGGTTTCGCTGCTCGTTTTTTATTATAATCAAATTTGGGGTAAATGTCAATATCAGTTACCAAAGTTATTTTAAGCCTAGTAGAATTTTTCTTTTCAAAATAATATTAATAAACAACCCGAAAAGAAAAAGACTATAAAAACTAAAATATTACCTAGGACTATAATTCGCACTTCGCTTAATATTGGCAATTTCGAAAGCTTTCATTTCTCTTCGGAAGGAACAATATAAATACAAATTCAATATATATTCAAAAATAAAAAGCGTAGATAAATTTCTTTTTATACCTCTCGAAAGAGACACAACAAAATATAGCCACCAATGTTTGCATGGTCTCAGATAAATTTCGATTCCATTCTTCCTTATTTGGTATACTTAAAGGATACCCAAAAAGAAGAAGAAGAAAAGAACGGCGACCTCATAATATTCGTCGACAAACAAATCTACTATCATTTTTTTCTCGTCACAATTCTTTCTTGTTCCGGTTTGCAAAAATCCTGCAGCATACTTTCCATTCTTCCTTTGGTTCTTTTTTTGGTTTTCGCACAAATTTTCATGTGCCCCTTGACGATCTCAAATTAAGCGATTACTCGGATGAATGACGATAATTATTAAATATCACTCCTTTTTTTCTTTTCTTTTCTTATGGTGTAAAACGAGCAGAAAAAAAATCTTGACATTAGAAATGGTAGAAGTCGTAATAGTAACTCAAATGTCCCTTAGTATAATGATATACGAGAAACAATAAAATATCCTTACGATTGTAATCCTAGTGAAAAATAAAATATAACAAAGCTATCAAGAATGTGACTTTAAAATGACAATAAAAGAAAAGAATAATTTCTAATCGATTTATTCTGGGAACTTAAGAGTGGACGAAAAATAAGCAAAAGTTGTTCCCAATCCCCAAAGCGACTATCTAAGCCAAGGATAACGCACTAAATGATGGATGAAATTGCGAATTAATGCTATATAGCCAAGATCCGAAAGACCAAGGATAGCATTTTCTTTAGTTTATGACAATCATAATGTTTCTATGTCTGCGTGCAAAATTTGGGCAGCGTTGAACGATGAGATATGAGCCTGTGAATATCATGAAGAAGCGACTGTTATATATATTTGATAAGTACTGGCCTTTTCCGATGTTAACCACAGAGCGAAGAAAAAATATATGCGACTAATGTGAATAATTAATGGAGTGTGGTGATGCTATAAATTTCAAGTAGCAACACCACTGAACATAGTTGCAGATGTAAGATCGTCGTATGTCGTATGTTTTATGAAAAAGCTATTGATTTTATACGAAAGCATCTTGTAGGAAAAGTATATAAATATATGAAAGCATTTTTTTTTCTCGTATGAAACACTTGTACGTGTACAAGAAAAATGTATATTTGATGATACTCACTCGAGTTTTGTGTCTTCGGCACGTAGGGGGCGAGAAGACGTGTTTTCTTCTTTTCATATCCTTTCTGGGTGATGTCACCTGAAACAGAGGAAAACATTCAAATTAATTGTTTCCATTTGGGTAACTTCGAGTGGGTTGTAGGTGAAGTAGGACTTTAATTAAACAAATTTATTCGGTCTGAAAGCTAATTACAGGAGGGCATTACAGTGACAAATAATTATGATCATAGTGACCCGCAAAAGGGAGTTACATTATTTTCAGTTGTCTGGATTAATTATTGAATTTACTTCTAGTGTGTTGTGTTGCTTCCTAAAACAAAAGACAACGATAATTATTAACCTGAGACAGTTAATAAGATTTCTCTCCAAAGACTGTGTCCTCACTCATTATTTACCTTTGTGCAACAATTTTGATAACACTTTTTGATGCAACATAATTTATATATAAATCTTATATGCATTTAGTTTAAAGCTATATTGAGATACTCTCAGAAGAGTTACAACCGCGAAGGTGACATCACAAGCAGAAACTCACCCTATAAAGTTATAAAAGGGAAAATTTTACAATGCAAACGAAGTTTTTACGGTGGCGTTTCGGATTTATGCCACCGTCGGCGGTGAGTTACTGCCTGTAGTCTGATACGCAGGAATCAGGAATATACATGGTATGAATACATTAGGTTTAGGACTCAGGACTCTAGAACGCTTGCAAAGTTTGCTCTCCATGCGGGGGTGTGCAACGTCCGCATCCTTGAAAGTATTTATGTCAGTTTAGGTTTTGTCCCTTGTGTTTCGCAGATTACAAAGGTATTTACTAGAAAACTTAAAAATCAAAAAAGAGACAGTCGAACAGTCTACGGTAAAATTTGGATAGACAGTGAGTGAGTTCGAAAGATTGATTCACATCCCGTGGGATGAGATGAGATATTTTGCAATGCGCCATTTTTACGACAAAATAATTTATGTTGATAGATGTCGGACTAACCTAGCGTGTTGTTCCAGGCATTGTGCAAAGCAATGTGAACAACAATTATTATTTTCTATATACACTATGTCTTTAGACAAAAACATTGCAAAATTAGTAAAGAAGATAATTACACGTTTCTTATACAACGCTTTTCTATATGTTTAAATAAATAAATTAAAGTTTACAGTTGTTTACTTGAAATTAATAATTACCTTTTGACACATTAAACATAAACAAAAAGTGCTTTGAAAGCACTCGAAAAAAAAATTTCGTAATCTTCTAGTAATTACCTGTTTAAAAGCGAGGAAGAAATTAATTAACAAAACAGTATTAAGAGTTTTAATTGTTTTCATTTAGGATGGATGTTAGAAAGCAAACACGTTGTATAAATGATGCATGCCCCGATGACCAGACACGTCCGAATGTTTTGTTTTCGTTATTTCGTTAAATATTTTACGAGTTTATACGTTCCATGTTTTACGAGCGGGCAGCAAGCGCAAGTAAAGTTGATATCTGTACGTCGACACAAAACACAAATGTAACAAATGAATGACCGAACGAACCTCTTGCTAGCTACATGCATATAAACGTGGGTGCAGGTCGCGACAGCAATTTTTTTTTTACTAGCCATGAAAAGCCAGCATAACAAATACTTTTTGAATTACATATGTACATAATACATATATCCATAGCAAAGTTAATTAATTAACTATATTACTCTTAATTCAATTACACAAGGTATGTAATTACAATTCGCCATTAATTAAATGCAAACTGGGTGACAACATTTTTATGCATGAGTTGGGAATTTGTTTTCTCAATTACCATAGGACCAAAAGGGTTGACCGAGGAAATGGCCACACGATATATGACCGGTACGCTCTATCGCCATTTACCGTTTAATTTCACAAGGGCTGAAATATATTGGGAACATACAAGGAGAATTTAGAGTGAATTAGGAATTCATTAAATGTTTTACGCGTTGGGGACAAGATCGGTACACCTTGTGTGGTCGTCTTCTTCTTCTTCTGTCAAACACGCACCTCTTTACTATCTTCTGAAATGGCTTCGCTTCGGCTCTGGCCCAACTGATTGCTGCGCTTCATAAAACGAAGGAGTAATGTGGGTGAAAGAAAAAAAAAAGGTGGAAAATGGGAAACGACTTTGGTCTGGTACTCTGGTGGTTCATTCCTATAATATGCCATGCCACTGCCATAATAAATAAATGTTAATGTGCAGTGCAGCTCAGCGTGTTCTCGGGAAATTGCCAAATGGTAGGAGAGAGGATAAAGAAAGGTTAAACACATTTTATTTCGGAACTTTTCCAACTTACTTTTCATGAATGCTAAAGCAAATTACTTGGAAATCAAGAATAACAAAGTGTTGCTAATTATAAGGGCGCGATAATAAAGTTGACACAAGAAAATTTGACCTTTTGACCACACGTACAATTTCCATTGGTGTTTCAATATGAAGCACTAAGAAGAAAGACGTAGAACAGATTGATGTGGCAATTTTGTCTATGTGGCTTTGGAACTGAGAAAACCGAGGAGCACTTCTCAGCAGTAAGTAAGATTGGGGTTGAATGAAATAGGGCGAATGGTTAATGGTCTTATTATACGGTGACAAGATTAATTTCATTATTATTTCCTACGTTATGGCAGATGTTACTATTTGAATGGCATAAAATAAGATGTTTGTCTTTGGGTCTTTTGGTAAATTGGAAAAAATGGAAGAGAATTGCGGAAGAAAAATAAAACGTGAAAATGGAGGAAAAGTGGAACATCAGCCACTTGAGCAGAGAGCGAAAACAACAATTTACTACCATAAATATTAATTTTATTTCATGAATATGTGCATGTTCTAGGAAAATTCGAAAATTATTGTTTAATATTTATCTTTCTTGTTGTGGCAATAGCAGAAGACGAAAGACGCAACTATATGCAAATTTTATACAACAAACGCGCATTAGTTCAGGTCGATAATGAAAATGCCAGAGCAACAAACGAACGAGCTGAATGTAGTTAGTAACCAAGCGGCGAAATGCTAGTCGCAAGTCTGAAACGAGAATGTTTACATAAACCAAGTCTGTAAACACCCCTTGCATACTCAACTGTTGATTTACGAATTGAATTGCTTACAAAGTACAGAGGATAAAAGTAATTTTTTATAATAATTTTCTAATTAAGAAAATAACAAGATGAAAGGGAAGAAGATGAAATCGAATTCGGTTTGGTTTACCGGAAGTGCGTTGATTTCCTTTCTATGTTAGACGTTACCACATTTCCACCCTCGCAATTGAAAATGTAGGAGTAGTAAAGGAAGGAATTCGAAAATGACGTTCGTAATTCATCGTCTTATCTAAAGAATATATTTCCTTGGAAAGACTATAGACTTGAAATCCTGGTTAAGGGTTGTAAAGGGATAGCGTAAAAAAGGATCTGAAGGGTCAAGGATTTTATTATAAATCTGACAATACAAATTTATCGAGTATGTACTTTAAACTACTCTTTGCTGTCTAGGATTATCCTTTAAAAAAAGCGAGATAAATGCTTAGCCAAGGACATTATCCCAAACTGGATGGCCTTAATAAAACCAACAAAAAAGTGCCGTAAAAAATAAAGAAATATGGAAAGGATGATGGCATTATGGTATTATCACGATGTCTGAAGTTTATCAGCAGTTGCACAAGTGTCCTTGTTATAATCTCAATATAATCTGAGTGTTTAGGGTCTTGATCCTAAAAAGTTTTTCCTTAACCCTAATTCGTTCACTGTGCGTGTCCCGTTTTTTTTGTCGGCAATTAAAACTACGTTTAATAAACAGATATTTATGCTCAAAAAGACCAAATAATATTATTTCCTTTGATGGAAAACTTATTCAAAGATCCTAATCAGTTCCTAGAAATTTTCTTTAAACTTCATGCAGAAAAGTGTAAAATTGCTTCCTTGGTCTTTTAACTTTTTAAGAAAAATGACATTAGAACAAACTGATAGTGATAATTCTAAGAAAAGCAATTTTCCTATAAATTCAGTAAGGAAAAGCAATGGCACGAGTGGTAAAACATTCTTAACCGAAACGAGCCATCAATATATCACACACCTCGTTCGGGAAAATTGTCCTGTGCCATGCACTGAAAGAAAATCGATCTCTATTTTAATTTAGTGCTCAGAAGAATTATCCTGCTAGGAGTGTAAAAACAAACGCGATATTTCTGAATATGAAACCTCAGGTGTGTTATATCAGATTTCCCAAGACGTGAAAATTTCAGGATTTATTATATATCCTGATAAAATAGCTTAATATAATATGTGCAAGATGCACAATGTTATTATAGACATATGCTCATCTCAAATGCATCTTTTCACATCTTTGTTAGCAAGTTTAACAAAGTGGAAAAGCAGCAAGGAGACAAAGAGATCCTTTTGTGTGTAATCGGTGTCGCATAGTAAAAGCTTTCCCAAGAGATGTGTCGAAACAAAGTTCTTAAAGCAATTTCTCTTCAGAAAGTCGAGATTGCAAAATAGTTTTTTTTTTTTCAAAGTTACAACTCTTTTCGCCCTAGTCCAGTCCAGTCCAGCAACTAAATCTAAAGGCTATTTCCGCCGCGTTGGCCAAAAGGGATTAATATTATTACTTAATGCCAGCGTGATGCTATCCAACCGATTACATAACAAACAATCATATAGAGAGCCGCGAAATCTTTGATATCTCTCGCACTGGGAAGCAATTATTATTTACCTCCCGCAGTGTCCGAAATTAATTTCGCGATGCGTGTTTGTTTTCCCTTCTTTTCCATCTCTCGACTTTGCTATTAGCTCAAGATTATGTTCCAATATCAAAGAAAATTAGATAAACTACATAAAGTTTTGATATATCGATATATTTATTGAAATATTTCATCACGACCGACGTTGTTAAAATATCATAAACAAGCAATGAAAACGACTTGGTCCTTTTTTATCGACATATATTGGTCTCTACGGCCACTTAAATGCAAACATACAACATATAAGGGATAACGGAGAAAAGGGTCCTTTAACTCTTTATTGGCTACTTCAAAAAATATTGGAAGCAACCCTAAAAATCGAAGGAGAAAGAGAAAGAAATAATGCGGCAAGGAAACTCGCAGAAAAAATGATATGAAGAAAAAACACTAAACAAAAACGAAAATGGAAATTGATTATACTCTTCTTTAGTTATTCTTCGCATGTGTTCATGACAGTTTTATCAAACTGAACATCACCTTCTGATAAATCTATAGCAAAAGCAAACGAAAGCCACCACCTACTAACCAAGCAAGCAACCGTAGAAGCAAATGATCAACGATATTTTATAGCAAAGTCGACTTGCTCTTGTTCATACGAGTATTATATGTAGATAGACACATCTTGTGTGCTCACCCACATGATGCACACATGATATCCTAACTCCTGAATATGTTCGGATTTTTTCATTGACACGTTCAAAGCTCAACATGAGCACGAACCTAAAGGACACACACGATAAGGAGTGCCGTAAGTAGTAGCACTTGTTAACCATATCAGTGGATTCCTCTCGTGTCACTGCTGCTGGCTGTTTGCGAGTGATACAAGCGATATGCAACATATGCTGTTAAGCTGAAACTTTCTTTGAACAGATAGGAAATCGAGCGAAAGAAACTGACTCCGACTTTACTATAGTATTCTATTCCCTTATTTCCGGAAAGCATGGTAAGATGAAAATTGTACGCGGAGGATGTTAGTAATGTGATCGCGTGGGACCTCGCATTGTTGCCCTGTGCATGCACATGTGAACAATAGTTTTTTCTCAGATGCTCTATAAGCTAAGAGATGGAGGCAATGCATTTAAATCATGTTTGGAAGCTTCAAGCAAATACACCAAGTTTCAGTTCGTTCAGCAGTATAAAACCTATGACGTGTGTGCACGTTTTGTACAGAGAACCGAGGAAACTCTTGTTGGTTAGTGTTGCACGTTTGACGTTGTGTAACGAACTCAATAATATAACGTCAAGCTTCCAGGATTTCTTTATGTCATGCATGAGCGAGACCAAATAAATTTATTGCTATCAGAATTAATTTAAAAATTCAATAAGCAGTCTTTGATAAAATTTAGTAATTAAAACCATGAAGTTCAAAGTGTAAAGACCTTCAAAGGGCTTAACTCTTAACGTATGCAACGGAGATCAATATTAATGCAATAAATTTGGATTTGTTGTTAAATACATTAAACTGTTGAGCTTTGGGGACTCAAACTATCTGCAACGCTCTATATGGCCCAAATCCTGGGGGAGTTTTACGATTGGGATTACATTTCTGGCTTTATGCTATATATATCTGTCTATAATTTAGTTACGTCAATATTAATTACAATGAAAATATTAAAAGAAATAAATTAGTTAATATTCAAATATTAAATTTGTAAAGCATCAAAAATAAATCAACCCCAATAAATTCAAACAGATTCATGAATGGAATAGAAACTACTATCCTTTTCAAACGTTTTGAGCCTTCAATATGAATAGTTATTATTGAATAGTTATTATTCCAATCATATTCCAAACAATGGTAAATTCACCCAGCTGCTTTTATTGCTTTGGTCCTCACCAAAGTAAACCTTGCCCATCATGACCGGTGTTATGGGTGGCTTTTATATTTGTATTGCTCATAAACTTGAAAATTGTAAGTAAGAAAATGAGTCTATTTATTAATATAAATATATCAGTGAATAAATTTTTAAAATATTCGCATTATCTTTCGAGATATTGTATTCTTACGTTTCAAATAATTACACGAAAACTAATTAAAGTTCAGACTTGAA
>JASKGN010017054.1:0-11910 GCA_030556245.1 Falagria sp. GC000072 | reverse complement strand
CCTCAATGTATCTCCAATATTAATAATAACAACTGCATATCATCTTTGAACATCTCAAAAACTGCAAAGAACTCATTTAATATTGCGATGCTTGAAGCACATAACAAATACAGACAATTGCATGGTGTGAAGCCTCTGGAATTAGATAATAATTTGTGCAGATTCAGTGAAGAATGGGCCAAAATGTGTTCAGAGAGGGGAATTATGGAGCATAGAAAAAACAATCCCTATGGAGAAAACATCTTTTGTATTCACAATGTTGACCCAAATTTTGTTATTTCTGGAAATATGCCAGTCGATTCTTGGTATGAAGAACACCAAAATCATGTTTTTGGTAAGGAACCTGGGAACTTATCGACTGGCCACTTTACACAAGTTGTTTGGAAAACTAGTGAAAAGCTTGGCGTTGGAATGGCTAAACGAAATGGGTATATATATGTTGTGGCAAATTACAGTCCCGCTGGAAATTTTGTTGGACATTTTGCAGAGAATGTCTTGCCTATTGGTAGTTTAGCTAGTCCAGAAAATGAAGCACTTCCATTACAACATATTGAATTTGATCAATTTCAATTGGACGCGTTGAAATATCATAATGAATACAGAAGAAAACACAATGCTCCAGCTTTAACTTTAAGTCGAGAGGTAATTCCGAATGTAACATTTTTCTATAGTGATATAAATATTATTTTGTTTTAGTTATGTAATTTTGCATTGGAATGGGCAAATCACTGTGCTTTCCATGGAATGTCTCATCGACCCAAAAATGAATTTGGGGAAAATACCTACAGAGTATACTCTTCTGATTTTAGTTTCACCCCTTCGGCAAAAGATATTGTTAGTACCTGGTACGCTCAGAAACGTAATCATATCTTTGCATTGGAATGTGTAAATATGGACACTTTGCATTTTACGCAATTAGTGTGGAAAGATACAAGTGAAATGGGCATTGCGCTTGCTAAGAATAACAAAGGAGAAACATTTGTCGTAGCTAATTATAATCCACGTGGTAATGTTGTGGGACAATTCAATAACAACGTTTTGCGACCCAGAGTTGTTTGACGAATATACAATCGCCGAAATAAAAGTAATTAATGGCGGATCAAAATGTAACGACGGATTTGAAACAAGTGATATTTGCCGTGCCAGTATTTGACATGTTTTATTGCTCCAATTTGATAATCTTTAATAGTTAAATTTGGGATGTTAATACTTATAATAATGTTAAAATTGATGGTAGTTTAATTGTACATATGAATATGAAATTGTAGGTAATTCTACTGGCATCACTCTAATTGGATGATAAGATAAGTACAACAGTTGATGAAGAATAACGACTTCCTAAATATTCTAAGTTAAGACAAATCTAATCCTTCCATGTTTTTTAAATGAATGCTAAAATTGTTATTAATTCTTAAAGAATAATTTTATTATTTTGTAGTTGCTCTGTTGACACATATAAGCAATACATGTTTTCTATGTATGAAATAGAATCCCTTAAATAATAACTTTTAAATGTATTTGAAATTTAATTAACATTAATATAATACTAAAAATAATTTGTTAGATAACTTAAGGCATATCTAATTGTTTAATAATTATAATACTTTGTATCAATATAAAGTACTGAAAAATGCATTACTGAAATACCTTCACAGAAGATAGTATATTATATAACTATTTAATAATATGTTTACCAATCTAATTCATCAGGTAAACCTCCAGGATAATCCCCAGTAAGGCAAGCAGTACAGTGCCCAGCTTTCTCACCATTTCGAGGCTTTAAATCTTTATTAACAGCTGCAACTAAACCTGGAACACTTAAATATTCCAAACTATCAGCTCCAACTTGTTCAGCTAATTTTCGGCAATCTAATGTATTCGCAATCAATTCTTGTTTTGTGGGAATATTAATCCCCATATAACATGGAAATTTTACAGGTGGACTGGCAATTCTAATGTGAACCTCTGTAGCACCAGCTTTTCGTAATAATTTAATGATTTGCCCTATAGTATTTCCTCTAACAATAGAATCATCGATAAGGATAACTCGTTTTCCACGTACATTGCTAGAAATCGGACTAAATTTTAAAGCCACATTATGCTGTCTTAATCTATTTGATGGTTGAATGAATGTTCTGCCAACATAATTATTTTTCGACAATAATTCGCCAAAGGGTATATTAGACTGGCGAGAATAACCATGAGCTGCTGCATTTCCAGACTCAGGAACTGACCCCACAATGTCTGCTTCTACTGGATGTTCTAAAGCAAGTTGTTCTCCACATCGTAATCTTACAGCATAAACTTCCTGTCCTTCAAAAATACTATTTGGTCTAGCAAAGTATACATATTCAAAAATACAAAATGCTTGTTTACTACCAGGCAATACATCGATAGTCCTTATTCCTTCTTTGGTCATTTCAAGTATTTCACCAGGTCGAACTTCACGCAGATATTGCATTGGAGAAAGAAAAGCACATGATTCTGATGAAATAACCCAACCATCGATTGTACCTTCTGGAGAAATAATTTCTCCAACACATAATGGCCTATTACCAAACGAATCTCTAACAGCAAAAATTCTCTCTTTCAGCATAATTAAAGCTGAATAACTCAAAGGTGCTAATTGCATCAAATGTTTGATTCTCGCTGGCCAATCTGGTCCATTAACTTCTCCATCAGGAGGAATCAAACATAATGCCTGAGTTATCAACTCACTGTCACTATGAGTAGATAAACCAACTCCTCGTACTAATACTTGTTTACGCAAAGTGGAACAATTTACAAGCTCACCGTTATGAGCAACAGCTAATGATCCATGCATTGAATGAACAACAAAAGGTTGGCAATTGACTTGCTCAGAAGCTGCACTTGTAGAATATCTGGTATGACCAATACCCATGTGGCCTTTCAATTTTTTCATATTTTCATCGTTAAAGATATTTTTTACTAAACCCATACCTTTCTGTATATGAAAATGATTTGAACCATCACTAGTTACAATTCCAGCTGATTCTTGACCACTGAAATTTTGAAATACTTAATGTATTTATAATAATTAAATATGTATGTTAATACCGATGTTGTAAGGCTTGAATTCCTACTAATATAAGCTGAGCAATATCTGAATCGATGTTATCATCTTTGAATATAGCACCAAAAATTCCACACTCATGTGTTAAAATATTTGGGTCAATTCTCTGTGATTTTCTCCATTTAGCATAAGATTCTGGAGATTTTGCCATTATTTTTATTAAATGCCACTGTTACCGTTATTACTTAAGTAGAAAATGCGCGGGATATAACCGATATAACTGGATTAATTTAACCGGTAACAAAAACCGCTAAAAACCGGTTTTAGTTCAAAATTTACCTGTAATAAAATTCAGAAATAAACTACTCCAAAAGTTGTTGTGCTCTTAGGCATAAATTTATTTCATAATTAAAACAACATAATATCCTAATTAATTTGAATAATAATTGTGTTTGATATGTAATTTCTTTCATTGTATGTTTTGGCTACATTTATAATACTGTTTCTATCTAAAAATGGAGTGTTCCATGTATACAACAAATAACAAAATAAAACTTCATAGTGAATCTATTGTACAATAAATGCTAATATTACTAAATAATAATATTGCTAAAAATACTTCAGACACGCATTTCTTACAAAAATTTAAATATTGTCTCTTTAATCTACTTTAAAATTAATATAAATTACGTTATTGGACCACTCCATCAAAATAAAATTAATATAGTTGCTATGTACATACTACTACTGTGTCATCACCCAACAATAGTGCTAACATTCAGTTTATAAAGTATACAATTAAAAGTTGATATAATAAATAATATCACATATAGTTTGAAGCAATTACAGCTTATTGATATACACAAAAGAAAAAAAAAACATTTGCGTATCACGTAAATATTGCAATGTTAATAGTGTATAGCTAGTTTTTGTTATGATTGCTGCAATCCAGAACAATAATGCAGCATTAGTACGGAAAGTCCATGAATTTTTGCATCAGCTTGTCCTAAAAGAAAAGCAACTTTTGCACGTTCAACTTCAATCTCTTCATGATTTAATTTCTTAATAAGGTCTGCATGTTCTGTTGTAACGATATCAAAAGTTTTCTTCAATTCAACCATCTATTTAAACAATACATAGTTAGAAATACATCACATAAAAATTACATGCAAATAAAATAATTACCATTGCATTAATCTTTTCGATTTTCTCATCAGGTACCATTGTGGCATACATTTGCCTTCCAGATTCTCTAGCAGTTTCCATGAGATTCTCATCCGTAGCACATATTAACATCTGATCCAATAACTTATTAACTGCATCATGAGATTCCTTCGAGTTTTGAATTTCGTCGAGAGCTGCAGGACAAAGAGAGAACGGATTCGTTAAGATTAGTGAATTTTTTCGATTAGGAGTGCGCTGTGGTGATGGAGGTAAGCTGCGCGATTGTGATGCTGGTATATGTGCCCCTAAAAAGTAAATAAACAATGATGGTGCAATTTAGTGAAACATTTAGATAATGTTTAAAATCAGAGCTGGTAACTGTCACTACATTAACAGTTTCCAAAAACTTTTTAGGCTTTAACCAGAAAATTTTTCGGTTGCCAGCCCAGTTTAAAACTTAAGGAATTACCGGGTATAGACAAATTATTTACGCTGTTCACTCGTTTGATTGAAACATTGTCATTAGGAACATCTTCATCTAATAAATTCTCATCAGCTACGTCGCCAATTATTAATTCTGGTTGATCAGAGGAATCACTTTTGTTGCTTACTCTATCCAGGAGGATGCAATCAGTACTTAACTGACATTTACTTATGCATTTCTTATGACAACACATACCACAGTCACGACACTGTACTGCATCTTTTAACCAAATCTTAAAAACATAAAAGTTATGTAACTTATGATGTTCAATTTAGAAAATTTTCAAACAATGCTCACTTTCTTAGAACAGAAATCACAATGTATACTACGATGAAATTGAGTCCTAACAAAATCATGTTGAATAGTATTTGATTTTTGTATGGATGGTTTAGGCTCTAATTCCGAAACTGTTGAATTCTTTTGTTTAATTTCACCATCTTCATCATGATTCCAAACAAATGATAATAAAATGTCTCCGTAGCAGAAAACATGTTCAAAACCAGAATGTGACATCAACGGATGAGTTTGCCTGATAAATTAATAATGTATAAATATACCGATGAATAATAAAATTCAAAATTTGTTTTACTTACTGATTCGGTGGAGTATTGTTAGGAGGTAAAAATGAATAACTCCTCATGTATGTGCCCAAAAGTGAATTGCAACAAGCATTTAAAATTTCATTTAAAGGAATATTCGTGTATCCCAACAAAACTTCTCTTTGTGGATTTGTTCCCCAAACATTAATATTCAAAAATTTTGCGGATTCTTTCAATTGAAAAGAATATTCATCGTTAAACTTGATTAGCGACTTCAACGACATTTCTTTTGTTTTCTGCACTTCAATCAAATCTATATTCTCTGTTTCTTGAGATTCTGTATCTGTTCGAGTTATTTCAGGTACTTCCGATATTGAATGCTTCTTCCCTTGAAGGAAATTCGTGGGCAATTGAATTGCATGTTTAAAACCATGTTGGGGTGTACTGGGACAGCTCGGTGTTGGTGTACTTTTATTACTACTTGTTTCTCCCGAAGCTTTGTCAACAGCTGAAGTTTTTCTTTTCCTCAGCGCAAAGTTTCCCAAAGTTTGAGCAAATTTTGACATATTTTCATTACTTGAAGATATAATTTTGGGCATTTTTTCACGAGATTTACCTGCAGATTTTTTACCTTCAAGAAATATGATGTACAGAATTCATAAACTTAACAAAGTTCAACAATTATCTGAACTAATAATAAATTATTAATAATATATACCTTCAGTCTCATCAGTCTTCTCCAATATCACAAAACTATCCGAAGTATCAAGAATGTCTTCATCATTCAAACTAAGTGTCGGGGTTTTCTCATCAGTCTTCACACTAGTCCGGAAAACATAATTATTCGTACATCGTTCTACTTTGAAACTTATATTTACAGAAGTAATGTATTTAATAATCTTCCCAATTTGCGAGACATTGCTTATGTTTTTGTTTTCAATTGAGAGAATAACATCGCCTTGTTTAAGACCGGAATTAAAAGCAGGTGTTTGTGGAGTGACACTTTCAATGGTAACAGTGCTATTAGTTTCTTGTTTGAAAATCAATCCAAGCTGTTGTTGACGGCCTTTTGTTAAAGTTAATTCTAACATGATCCATAAAGCTGATTCCTTTTGATATAAACAAATGAATGGAATTGTATCGATTGTGAATGTGCAATACACATTGGTCACGTCCGGAGGGGCATCCAATCGTGATATATCTCCACAGGATAGAATTAATTGTCCATTAGAAACCAATTCAGTTTCTTCTGTATCTTGTTGTCCAGGATCAGTTTTAAGAAAGAAGGGTTTATATCTATAACAATTTTAAAATTAAATTTGGTTTGTGAAAACATAGAAATATGTTTGTTACCGGATTTTATAATTAGGTAAAGTGTGCTTTCTTTTAATAGCTTTTTTAATTTGATTCACAATCAAATTTGTTATATTCGACTGTAGCTGTCTCCCTTGAAAATGAGATTCAACTGCGAGCTCCACAAGTGGATCGTTATAAAAACTAAATGACCAATGTGTATAAGGTATTCTTGTAAATTGTAATCTACCAATTCCATTAATTTTTTTAACTAGAATTTGAAATCCAAGATTTAATATTTTTAAGAACATTTGTTAACTTTGCGTACCTTTAATAGATAAATATGCAGTTTTTCCAAATTTCATCTTAGCATCAACAGACAATAAAAAATTTCCAGTATAATCTAATTTAATTGACAAATTGAGAGTATCAATGTGCCCTTCATTTTTATCCAGTTTGATACTATCTAGAGAAATGTCTTTAATATCAGGAAATTGAGACCCCAAATGCATGTCTCTTATCTGAAAAATAGTTTGATATAAACAGCAATCTTTTAAGTTGTAAATACTTACAGTTACTGCTTCAAAAAACTTTCCAATAGTAGTCTTAGTCAACAACTCATCAAATTCCAAACTTAATTTTTTGTAAAGCCATAATTTAATGTTATCAGAATGTCTTAGCTCATGAAACAAAAATTGCAACATAAGACTAATAGGTACACTGGAATTTGAATTCTCATTGCATTCCAGTTTCTTCTTCAGTTCCTAAAGACAAAAGCAAGTTATTATTAAGTTATAAAAACAAACAAGTCACCTACCTCAGGTAAACTATATGCTTCAACATTAACTTTTTTAGGAGTTTCTGCAATAGGACCCTTGTTAAAATACCTTACCAAAACATAATACTGCACTACTAATGTTATAATAATGCCAATAAACACAGATATTAGAATTAACATAAATAAATTGATTATATCCATTGTAGCAAGTAAATTATAAACGCTTGGAATGATGAATAAGTGTGTTTAGAACGGAATCATGGTGTTTGTGCTACTGATAGTTTTCGTGACACGCATTAATAATTCAGCGCCTTTCGAGGGTCAATAAATTTGTTTCTATATAGTAATTTCATTCCGATTTAGATAGCGGAGATACAATAACAATGAACATCTTTACTAGACTCCAAACAGCTGCGACACAGAACACAGGGAACACAGTTTTGTCTGATTGCCATTGAAATAGTGTGTGTCTGTGTTTAATATTGATTTTTCAAGCATTTAACTGTTTGTTTACACTTGCAAAATTACTTATATTTGCTGATTTGATTATAGAACTATTATAGAATTAACTATAATTGAAATTCAATAATTTAATTCAAACAAAAGGGAATTTCAATATTTGGAAATAAAATATTTGTTCATTTCATATTTAATTGCTATGATTCAAACCAATTTTCACTATAGGCAACCAAATAATCAGTTTTTATAGGTTCATTTGGCGGTTAAATTTACTCAAATAATCAAACAAGGCAAAGAAGTAAAAACGGTAAAAAGTGCTAAAAACTGCGTTCAAGAATTTATCTGAATTTGTCTTAATCTACTTAATCTGTCTAACTTTTGTAACATAATCATATAATAAGCAATGAATACTTCTCTGGAAAAGAATTTAGAAAAAGAAGATCTGATGAACGAAATAGCAATTCTGATGGCTGATTATCACAAAAGCCAAAAGCATAATGATACTATTAGTAAGGAGACCGAAGAATTGAAAAAAGAATTATCTGTATTAAATAGTGCCAATAAGGAATTGAAAGAACATTTGGATTCCATAAACAAAATGAAAGAGTTAAAACCAATTTCTTTTACTAACGAGATTAATCCTTTAAAGAATAAATTAATTCAGTTAAAAGAGGATTGTGATGAGGAATATAACTCTCTGCAGCAAGAGTTATTTAAAGAGGAAACTGAATTAAAGAAATTGCAGGGCCAAATCCAACCAAAAAATTCAATTTTACCACCTACGATTGACTTTGAACTCAATGCAAAGCTCAAAATACAAGTAGAAGATAAAGCAATTCGAGCAGATCTATTAAAGGATGAATTAAACAAGGAGACAATGGAGTGTGATGAACTTGAAGAAAAACTAAAAGTAAAGTTATTTATAATTTTTATTTAATTTAAGCTTTGTAATGTTTGTTTCTTTACAGGATTTGGAACAGACTTATAATACTTTAAAAGAAAATCATAAAACATCACAAACTCTATTGGAAGAAGCAAACACTTTAAAAGAGACTTTGGAGGGTGATTTAGCTCTATTGAAGATAGAAAATCATTCCATGAGAAGTCATAATAAAGAAACTAATGAAATGCCTAATTCCTTATTTCAAGAAGTTAATGATGGAAGAGTGGCATTACAAAGTAATTATAACAAAATGAAAGAGACAATTAGTACTTTGCTTTCTCAGAATGAAGAAAAGAAAAAGCATTTGCAAAATTTAGAAAATAAGTGTCGAGAAGTGTGTTATGAATTAGATATCAATAAGAAGTGCAGAGAAAATGATTTGTATGCTATTCTTCGTGCATATCAAGATGGAGCCGAGTTGTTATCGCTGGTGAAAAATGAAATGCAATATTTAATTGACCATCAAATGCCCATTAAACAACTTACACCTTTGGAATTTGTTAATTTGGCTGATACACTAAAGTAAGTTATAATACATATATTGTTATAGAATTAAATTAATAAAATTTATTTTGTAGCGTTAAGTATGGCAAATGGGAGGAAATTGAAGAGAAAGAAGACCATAAAAATAGTAATTTAGAATATAAAAGATTTAAAGCCACTTGTGATCTTGAGATGATTGAGTCAACTCACAAAGTGGAGGAATAATTATATTTCAGAGGGTTTATTTTATAGAAGTTGTACATTATATATTTTCATATAAAATTTGTGTATTTTTATTTCTAAATACAAATACATGCTATTCAAATACAATCTATTCAATTATAAAATATGTCGTAATATTTTAATATTCAATATAAAATATAAATCTTTCTTATTCTCTTATCACAATGTTTACAGATTGATTTCGATACAAATTGAAACTATATAAATGCATAAAGTTAACACCGTTAACACTATTAATTTGAACTACATATTGTAATACTAAACCTGTCCTATAAATAAATTTTGTAAAGTCAACTTTTTTTATATAAAATCAGCATTGCACTCAAATTTTAAAAAGCATCAAGTTAATTTCATAATCTGACAATATTCTTTGGCAATATAATTCATTACAAAAATCTAAATTCAATATAAAATTAAGTATTGCTTATAATATCAATAGTTATGTTGTTGATATATTAACATTCGATAACGAAATATCAACAAAATTATTCAACTCAGTCCCCTCGTCATTCTCCCTAACTTTTTCTATGGGATTTAATCTATCAGTAAAAAACACTAACCATATCATAGAAACTATCATCATTACTGCTGTAAAGCCAAATGTCCAATAAGTACCATATTCAGTATAAATATAAGTAACAAAAACTGGTCCTAAAACTCGAGATAAGCAACCTGCACCTGTGAGTAATCCCATCCAAACTCCTTGGGGTCTAGGACCTAATATTTTAGAGAAAATTGTTTGGATTAAAGTCACTCCAATAGGATATCCAAAACATGTAAAAATATATCCCAATATAAATTGCCAAAGAGTCATGGCATTTGTGTATTCACACCATGTTTGACTAGAAGGACATCCCACAAGTTCTGTCTTATTACTACATTTTAAAATTTCATTTGTAGCAGCAACTGTTACTGTTTCAAGATTTAATATGCTGCTATTTGCATTACTTGTATTAATTATAGTTGTTGTAGTAACAATATTTTCACAGGGATCATATAATCTCAATGTATCGTTGTACATAAGTGGTGGACTAGATCCCATTGGAATATGCACTGCTCTTCCAATAACCATGAAGAAAAATCCACACCAAATCATTACTTTGTTTTCTGGGAACCAAGAACACAATGGGTTTATCATCATAAAGCATATAATAGATATGATGCCTCCAATAAACATCAAAATTCCCATGTAATACAACGCGGAACTTTTCGTCCAAGCAAACTGATCCATTGTTAAAGAAGTACCTAAAGTTTCCAGAAGCATAAAGTTAAAAACCAATACAAAAAACGCAATGATTAGTGTCCATGCCGAAAGATAATCTGGCTTCTCATATGTATCTCTTTCAGCGCTGACTCCTTGCTTCCGCATAGCTTCTTTCGCTGCGATTTTATGTTCCTTGAATAAACAAGGCATAAAAAGAATGAAGTTAATCACAGACATGATGACGTTAATCCATCCGCAGGCTGTATACATGTCTAGTTTTAAAAAATTTGGTAGAAGCCAAACACCATCGTTGCCTAAAGGAACAACGGCTGTTTGTATAGCTGGTCCAATGACGAAACCAAGAACTTGCGCTAATGATATCATTGATACTGCTTTGGTTCTTTCGGAAAACTTTGTAGCAGCAGATACGTAAGAACGACAAGGTGCGATGCATGCTATATAATCATAAAAAACATTGATAATTGTATATTTATTTCAAATGTTTCTTTAATTTTGTACCTGAACTAACGCCAACTAATAATCGAGTGAACAACATCCAATATTTCCTATTATCACTTACTAATTCTAAAGTTGAGTACATGGCACTTGCAATTGTGAATATTCCTAATGAGAACAACATTGGCAGTCTTATTGAACCTAATTTGTTACTCCACCAACCAAATAATGGAGAGAGTAACATTTGAGCAAAGGGATTTGCTGCTACAACATATCCCATAAATTCTTTTCCTGCAGTTGGATCAAGCTAAAAATTGTAGAAGTTAATAATTTTTATGGCAGATATTTGTTTTGAAGGCTTTTTAATGTAACATATAGTAAAAATAAACTTACTTTGTCTAGATATGGCCAAACTCCCGTCAATATAATGCCAAAACCAAGAGATATAAGAAACATCGTGAAATATATAATGTAAATTGATTTCCATCGTTCTTTATATTCAATTTCTGTTTCTAAACCATCTTCGACGAAAGAGATTGCTGGTTTGTTTTCGTCAAAGACCATTTTTGATTTTTGTTTTGAATCGTGCCATTTCTTCACTTTTTTCCAGAGTTCTCCCATTATGATATGTTATGAATAAACTATGCAAACAAATAATTTTTATTATATCTGTTTACAAAATTCTTGTGGTAACTTTAATGTAAAGTAAATTAATCTAATCACTTGGAGCATACTCAAGTCCACTCAAGTCATTTTGAGTTTTTAAATAAACTGTAATTATATCTGAGAGACAGATAAGTTTGAAGGACGTAGATAAATTCGTATTTCAA